>JABASD010000529.1:0-69791 GCA_019776165.1 Pogonognathellus flavescens
GAAGGTCATTAAAAATGGGTTGGGTTGGGTTGGAAAACGTTGGGTCAGAATGGGTTGAGTCATCGATATTAATTTGTTAATAATGTTTTATTCCTCACGGTATTAATTTAATATTCATATGTGTAAACATTTTGATGTGGAAGATACTTAATACAGCAGTAACTCTCATATTCATCATAGATTCTGGCTTCATTTCAGTTTATATATATGTGGTTTGGTGTGTCTTTGAGTTGGATTGGGTTATGGTTTAGCATTGGGTTGGGTTGGGTTGGACATACAATTCTAGCACTGGGTTTTGGGTTGGGTTGGGTCGGGCTCTTTATGGGTCGAAATTGGGTTGGGTTGGAAAAAGCCAACCCAATCCGGCCTCTATTAGCTTATTTAGTTAGAGACAACAGTTGACAAAAAGTAAATGTGTACATTTACATCGACATAAAACATAAATACTGTAACATAATAAACACCTATACTTACTTAGACTACAAATTCATACACTATACGCGATCCCTCAACTCTCGGTTTCTTTATTCTTTGCACTCTGAGTGTAAACGTTCCATTGCATTCTACGGAATGCAGACATGGAGACATGGCTAGAAGAATGGTTTCTCAATCATTACAGACGATTAAAATGTTTTTATCCAATTTGAACTACTTGTATGAGATTTACATAATTATTTCGATAAAGGTACTTGAAAATTATTTTGCGTGTGTACAAAATCATTATTATTATTTCTCCCTGGTACCATATTAAACAAAATGCTGAATACATCAACCATATCTTTTGCTGTTGGCTTTGATTCCCCAAAGATGCAAACGACACGACGGCTGGTTGATTCATAAGTCTTTGTGTGTATAAAATATCATACTTATATTCCCAACAATTAAAAACGACTTTACATTTTCTATAGGGAATATAATAACACATACACAAGCGTATAGTATGTATATAGTAGCCCATACCTCAAACACATCACACATCTCAACATCTATTCACTAAAAATCACTTTTCTCATATAAAGTTGTATCTACTACAGATACTACACAAACCTAACACATAATAGACTGAAAGGTGTAAAAAATCAATGCTGTAGAATGTGGTTGAAAACAAATGTACAGAAGATGAACGGATTTTGTCTAAAGCATGGAATACATACACAAGAGTGATAAAAGATGTATACAAACTGAATGCACTACAGAATAAACTTATATTATCCTATAAGATAAATTAAATGATATAATAGCAACGGTAAGACATAGCAAACTAAACTACACACTTGTTGCATATACATTTGTACACACACTACAAACTTGTAGCATGCACATGCAAACACATACACATACACACTTGTTGTATGCACATGCAAACACACAGACAAACATTTTATATGTATTTCTTATAAGATATCAATATACGGAACACAGAGCATTTTAGTTAGTTACTAGTTACCAGTTGAACGTATTATGCAAAAAGGCTTTCATTGTTATTAGTGTGATAGTTATGTGAATGTGTATACCTTACGTAGCTGATGAACCAACTAGTTGGTATTTGTTGTAAATGTATGTGTGTGTGTGTGAGTGAGCTATATCCTATAGTGACAGTAGTAACGTGGAGTAAGGAAAGGTAATAGTGTAGTAAAGGATGGAAGCTTGTATTGTGTGTATGTATGAAGGTAATAATATTATTATTGTACGGAGCAAAAGCAATCCAAGCCAAGATGCACAGGCAGAGAAAGAAGTTCCCCTCAAGGCACTACTTTTCCATAGAAGCCAAAGTATCTGAAGGAAGGAGGTGAACCCATGTCTTTGAAACAGGTCCCCTTGTGGAATGTTGGACAAAGGGTTCAGTTGGCAACATAGGCTTTGACAACCACAGGCATGTAATTACACCTTAGCCAGGTAAGATGGCCGAGAGGAAAAGCCACAATCAAGTTATAACATTACACTGCAGCCAAGTAAAAAGCACAACACACACAACTCTCCACAACAGCAGCAGCACCTCCATTTCAATATCTTTACGGGCACTACTGCAGCCGTACAAATACATACTTCACTATAATCATACATAGCACAGAACACTCACCGTAAAAATCCTCTGCCAACTCAGGGGCTTATTATTCACATTTTGTAATAATAACCAGAAATATTTTCTCATTTTATTTCGAATTGCGAAATGTTTCAAAGTTTAATTTTTTGTGCCAGTTCTCTTTCTTAGTCATTATGTAATACTACATAAATGTATGTTTCTTCAAAATAAATCTTAATGACAATTCGAAAAAAGCGTTTTCATATACCCATTAAAGTGTAACATAGAAATTAATCTAGTAGATTTAACATTATTTTTATAAAACGTGTGAAGTTAAACATATTTAACACATGCGTGTAATTAATTTCTTTCTTTCAATGCTCAAAATTTTCATTCAAAACATATTTTATTTACATTACGTTACTACAACAGGAGGACGAAACTGCAGGGATAAGCATTGTATGCATTAGAAGTCCCGGGACAGGTGCACAATTGAATTTTGACGGTACATATTTGGTATTTGATGTTTTAGTGGTGCAGAGTGCATATAGAAGAGAAGGAGTTGTAGTAGTCTTCGTAAGAAGCAGAAGACAGGCGAAATAAAGGAAAGTCTGTGTAAAAGATTGACTCTTGTAATATTTTATAGGTATTTACCTGCATGATGATAGACTTATTTGTGCTGTAGTGCAGTGTGAGTGAACCTGGTCAAAATGCAATAATGTAGCCAACATAGCGTAAGTCAAGTCAACTGGATTGCAGGTACAGCAGGATACAAGTACAACAGGTAGATTTTGTGCATGCATGCTGCTCCTGAATACTTTCTTGAGCCTATAGGCACACTGTACAAGACAACAACTATAGCAAGCACATTTACAACATACAAGTCGTATTATTTTGTATTACAGTTCTTCCAAGCTATCCATTCTCTAAGTATTAACACTACTCGCTCTCAGATCTTACAAATAATGCTTTGCATTGTGTTCATCCATCTAAATAACTTTAACGCTGAAAACATTTGTACTGAAAAGGTAGAGTACAAAAAGCAACTCGTAATATACTACTACTCCTTTAACATACAATCATTACAGGTATAAGGGCAATCAGACAGAAAAAGGGCAGAGGATTGACGATGCAAACGTTTGTGCATGATGATCATCGTCCTGTACATCTCTCTTGCACAGAATTATTCACCAGCCTTATATTTATGTGTGCATTCCCTGCATGCGTAAGTTATTTCATCGTTTAGGTATAAAACAATGGCAGTTGATTTATTAAAGGAATACACATTAACAGAATACTGATTCACATATTTTCCAAAAATATTGCAAATAATTAGGTTCAGATATTTTTCATACACTTATCATTCAGTATTCAAAAATTCATTTCATTTACTGGATAAATTACAAATAAAATTGCATACAATTTATTGTCTACTCTTCAGCTACTATAATTCGTTTTTATTTAGATGGCAGTTTGGAAAAGTTTGTTATCGGAGTTACAAGAAAAATCGTCTTCATTTTGATAGTGAAATAAAAAACCGATCAGCAATTTAACCGACTGCCATTTAAAAAAAGATTATCGATATTTCTTGAATATTGCCAATAAGTGTCAGCCACAGTAAAGCAATTAAAATTCATACCATTTACTTTTACAATGTTAAATACGGTTTCTGAGAACTATAAAACAATTTCCTTGCATGCGTTGTTCTGCGAAGAGGATAGTCATTAGACACACTTGCACTACAAAGCAAAACATTACACAGGAATGCAATTTGTATTAATTTAGTACAGCACCGGGATAAGTATATTGACACTTTGGCACCTAAGCTTTTAATAAGTATGCAAAACTGAATGAATGCAACAATGTCTATGCAAACTATAAATATTTCAGCCATGTTAAATGTTCATCTCATCATTCATCAATGATGCGATGAGTATTACAGTCGTTTTTTATACAATACATCCATTTAAACTATGCGTGTATATATAATATTTGTATTCTCTTTATTGTACTTACGTATTCATCTCCTAGTAAGTAAAATGCCTATGAAAATGTTATGTGTTTATGAGCATTAGCTACACTCATTTATGTAGCATTAGTATTGATGGGATCCTATAACTAATCAAATATTATTCAGTCTCTCTCTCTCTATCGCTGTGCGTCTCATACAAATAAAATCTTGTCTTAAAGATGTACACCAATAATATAATATCCCTATCACACACACATGCTGTAGCCTGCTGCAGAGAGGGATGTTGTAATAATAACATTGTTGTACATATATGCACCTAACTAGCACAAAGCGCATTAGTATACTTTTATACGACATATGCATGAAGAGAATAACAAAATGAATCGAAGACAACGCAAAACTCAACCCTCTGGCTTGTATAGAGAGAAAACACAAGTTCTACTACATAAAATACATTACCACACCATCCTAGTTGATTTTACCTGAGAATATATATACGTACAGACGTTACATGTTCAAGAACTGTATATAGCATGCATGCTGTATACAATATAAGAAGAATGTTATAGGGAATTGAATTGCCTTAACTTATCTGTTGTCTGTGTCTATTTAGTTTAGAGTTTTACTAGTAGTCGTAGTAGCAGTTGGAGCTTTTATAAATATATTATTATAAAGTAGAGAGACATTGGAAGAGTTGCCCGTTCTTCGTAAGTAGTAGCTGTGGCTCTTCTTCTGCGTGTATTATTTGTACCTATGTAGTTAAGTTGCTTAGGTATTTTACCTTGTTCTTCTTCTTCTTCTATCTATCTCTCTCTTTCTGTGTGTAGAGTCTGTTTAGGCTGGAAGGTAATAATTGTATCTGTAGCATGGCAGTCGCAGTCAAGTCAAGGCAAGTCAACGCTACTTCTCTGTGTGCATATCTTCGTGTGTTTCTTTCTACCTGTTCAAGATGTGTACTAGTGCCTTGTTGCTGAAGTCTTAACTGAAGCTTTGGAAACGCAGCAGGTACTCCTGCATAGTACAAACCTCACTCACTCACTTTTAGTCGATGTGGAAAGAAATACAATACTGTTTGTTGTTAACTTGAGTAGATTCACGACTACGCTCAAATTGCTGTCTTGTGTTGTCATGTAGTTTTGTGAACTGCAACCAATTCCTCGAAACGTGTAATTTTTGACAGATGCTCAAATAGAAATCCTCAATGAAGACGAATTTGCTTCTCTGTAAGACACTATTGTGGCTCTAATAACATTTTCTTCAGTTCACACACAGTGGCGAACAGTAGTAGTGCGATTTAAGTAGTAAGTCGTTTGCAATAAAATTCCATGACTAATTTGGATTTTTTGGACCGTTTGAACATTCGAGAGTAAACCAGTGAGAGTTTTCAAGTTTTATGCTAATTTTCCAGAGTTCAGTAGTTCGTCATAGTAGTTCAAGTAATTGACATCGTAACTTTGGATTGACGTCGTAGCATACATTTCAAATGTTTTTCAACAGCCCCAGGTGTTTCAACTGTTGTAGTGTTTGAATACCAAGTATGTGCACATGACAAAAATCGGATTTGGAGAATATTTACCAACAAAAAGCGAGAAATTGGATTTTTTACATGGAAGAAGAAACTTTGTTGCAGAAAGTTGTTCATGTTTTTGAAACTTTTCTTGCAATTGCATGAATTTATATCGTTTGTGTGCTGAAAATGACAAGAAAATTCCTTTGTTTTCTTTAACGTGAGATTGTAATTTGAAGAAATATCGTGGTCATTAAATATTAAGAGCATTCCATGAGAATTGTAGAAGGAAATGGCATTTTCTTTGATTTGAAAATGATTTTCATTAAAGACGCAAGGGGAGTGAATATTTTTGTAAGGAGGATGCATTGAATTTTGTGTGTAGCATTTTGCACGACGCAGAAAGATTATCAAGATGGGATGATGGGATCAAGAGATTGGGATTCAATACTCTGTAGTAGTTATCGTCGTGACTGTGACTATGTGTGACCCTTTGTGTAGGTACCGTAACATAATCATACACATTCTTGCCGTGTGCGATTCGTGTAAACCCATCGAACGTCTAATGCAGTGAAGACACACCGTGTATTAGTTAATACACGTAGAGGAACGTTGTATAAAGCCAGTACTAGTAGAATGTGTGTATAGTCGTCTACATAATACACATACAATATACATACACATACAAGATCAAAGTTCAAAACGTCCAAATAAATACTACTTACGTATCAATCCCGTTGTTGTTATTCAACTTTGATCGAGCATGTAATTCACGATTTATTTCTGCAAAGGGAAAACCCATTGAAATTGCTGTTGTCGTCTTGAAAGCAAGAAAATGTGTTGAAAAGTATTGATGCTCGAGTTGAAACGTCAATAATGGATGTCTTCAATTGGGAAATGTAGAAATGCCTTATAAGTCGTTAACAGAAAACTAATTACAAGTAGAACGCTCAACAATCAATGCTTCTTGTAAAAATAACTCTATGTGCAATGTTCGTTTTACAAATATAGCAACAGTTTAAAACTCTGCAGTACAAATGTCTACTACGGATTAATGTGCCGTGAAAATATTTTTGCTTCCTCTGTCCATTGTAGTGTGGAAATAGGTGGTGACACGGTTTAATTCAACCCAGTAGTTTTTATTATACAGCACCACACACATGCGAATCATAAAAGTAATAAATAGCAAGTCACTGATAAAAATTACCAGCAAATATAATACAAAACACACACGCTGAATGCTTCAAGGCATTTATATGTACAGAATTTACAGTAAGAAGGAGATGAAGTGAAATTCTGAAATGCAAAGAGCACAATCTTACCTGTGGTAATTGTAATTGACAGAATCATTAAAAAGCCACGCAATTACAGGGATATTTAATTGGAATGCCAACAAAAAGCACATTGCTCATTTCTTATAGAAATGGATGAATTATTTATTTTTAAAATAACTGTGCCTCGACCTTGTCGAGGGCCATTATGGCAAAAACTTCCTTATCAGTGGTACTACAGTTTTCTTCGATAACTTATTCATAGTATTTCGTGTACGTATATATTCAATAGTGAAAGAGTTGGATTTATTTTATTTGATGTGTGACAAACCCCACCGCAATAGTACACAATTAATGTGAAAATACAAATAATACAAAGTTAAAGAGTGAATTGGAATTTAAGACACTTAATAAAGTGAAATTTTATTCAGAATCAAAACTTAACAGTTCAAATCACAACGTCGTCCGCTTCAACCTACAAAATGTCCTCAGAGGTAAGCATTACACTACTTTTCCAAATAAATATTGCACGTGGAAAAATATTTTTCCATAATTATAACTGTGATTACTGTAATGCGTAAATGGCTTCTCTTGCCATAATTAAAGCAAAACAATGAAATTCTTTTTTGAATTCATTTCCTTGAAGAAATGCTCTAATGAAATATTTTTGCATGCTTACACGCAAGTATTCTGTATACAAATACATTTTATTCGAAACTGAATACTTTGAAAAAGCTTCAGTTTTGTTATATCTGAACTGCCTCAATACATTAATTCCCATATATTTGTGCAATATATGACGGTATAAAAGTGTAGTTATGTGTTATGGACATTATAACGTGAAAAAGATTGAACATGAATGTGCATTAGTAGTTCTATAGTGAAGAGTGGAAGGATTAACTCCTGTTGAGATACTTACCTAAAGATATTACATGTAAAGTTGTAATGCGAACGGTTTTGTGGAACTCCTGCTGTGTAATACGCTTACGTACAGTCGTAAAATCGGGAAATTGGTCGACAGGATATATTGTTGTGTGGAATTTACATTTCTGCATTCTCGTATTTATTTCCTACTTCCCGTACTCGTCACTTTATCATTTATTTGCTTGTACATACTCTTGTACTTAGTATTTAACGTTCGTCAGTCATAATGCAAACCAATTCAGATAACTGAAACCAGTTGCATATTGAAATTACTCCGTTTTCTCACTGAATTCCGTCGACTGCTCGTGTTTTTCCTACTATTATGAAATTCCTCGCGTGTATCTCTCCTTACTGTTCACAGACTGAATGAATAAGTCATTTACCAAAAACTTATTATTGCAAAACGCTCACAAATCGTTATCGCTTTATATATATATGGTTAATGCAATTACCTTGATTATGATTATGATCCTGTCATGTATAAATAAATTCCTTTGTAGCTTTCTACCTGTACATTTATTCTATTTGCTGTACACCTTAAGCGAGCAGTGAAGACTTAAACCAAGCTTTGCCTGGCACAATATTTTATTTCTGCGATTTAACGACATGTCTTAACTTTTTAACATGTAGGTACGAGGAAGCTGAGTAATAATCACAGATAAGGCACTCCTTGTCATAATAAATGCGTTGAGTTTTGATTAATGTTTATTTAGTACAAGTACGATTATTGTAATGCGCCAGTGTAATTTTAATAATCTTTTAAATAATTATGTCATGCTGACATAACACCAACACACAGGATTCCCATATCCAGTTCGTAATAATAATATGAAATTAAACATGCTCTACGGAGTACAGGCAATGTGATATTTAAGTTTCTTCAAGGAGAGTTAGTAAACCAGTCAGTTTAAGTACATGACAGTATAAATATGAAATAATATATGTTACCACACAGAACTTTACGAAATCATTGAGAAAAGCAAATTAGCAAAGGTGATGAGAAAAATATCTATGTATAAAAATAAAATTATGCAGTCTTGCTTGGTCTAGTTCTGTGCCTGCATACAGTTCTTTTCCGAGAATTCCCATATTATTATTACTACTATTATTATTATTATTATTATAAAATTGCAACTGTCATTCCATCAAGTGTAATTTAATAATTTCGTCTAGACAAGTTGAAATAAGTTAATTTGAAAATGATAATAGTATTAAGAAGGTATGTGCAAAATGCAAACCGCTTCCTACACATATTTTATTCCTAATTAATATTCATTCATTTTCTGCACATAAAATTACATGAATTATCATTACTACTACTATTATGGCATACCATAGCAGTAAGTATAATAACTACATAATTATTTGTCGAGAAAAGTTTTTCTCATGACAGGGAAAACGAATTTGTGATTTTATGCTAATGCACTCGCGTACATGCAATCTAGTCAATGCGGCTGGCGTTTCTTCACCATGTACTTGGCCAAAACTATATATCCTATACATATTAAGCCTTATAAAATTACACGTGTATTGAAAAGGATCAAATTATGTTCTAATGCGAATGTGTGGCACTCAGAGAATGTGTGTAAGTGAAGTGTATAATCTATGTGAGTGGAATAGTGAATGTTTATATACACACAATCTTCAGTCTGAACACTGTTAAATCATTCATTGTTACACGAATATACATTTCCACTATCTGTACTTAGACATTTCGTTTGACTCTGACTACATTCTTATTGTAACGAAAAAGTCTCCGAATGTATGGCTCAGTGTGTCGTCTTGTAAAAATACAATGCCAAGCTCTCAACTCTGATTCTGTACACTCCACACACGCATATATACACAATTACACAACATCCTACTACGAAGACTACTACACGGTTACGTGTCTTTGATGCCAAAAAGATTTAGGAGAGTGAATCATAAAACACAACACGCCTTTGGACAGGAACATGCACATGGACAGTCCGATGGACAATTTACACGTCGACGACAATGTTGAATTTAGATAGTGCTTCGTTTCTACATACTAAATACATTATTAGATTATTACCAAGAAATAAACGCACAAAGTAATATTAAGTGACTATAAACATAATAAGTCTCGAAGTGTGTCCGGTTCGTTTGTCTTTTCGCATCTGCAAACATTTCTTGCCAACATTCAAATAACTTGCCGACAAATGACAGAAGAAACTATTTACTTTTCCTTTACTCATTTCCACTGCTATCACATTAATGGCCATCAACCACATTTTTTACTCAAATTCCACAATCAGTCTCAAACGTTCTGTCTAATGTGCCGTTCCTGGTAATGGTTGCGGAGTGATTACATACAAAGGAGACCAATAACGAAACTTAACTTTACTGTAATACATTAGGAGTAAGTATCTGGACACATAATGGAGATAAACCCGTGAATTGGTAATACTTGCTTAGGTTTTTACTCTGCATACATTATTGTCGTGTATTAAGTCAAGGTAGGTATTGACATTGACTTAGAAAAATAAAAGTACTTAATTATTGTCAAGCTCCTTATTTTGTTTAGGAGTATCTGCCGTCTGTAGATGCATATTAAGCTATAGCCGGAATAAAATATGCGTGTCTTGTTGTTAAAAACATAACGTAAAGAGAGGTAAGGTATTTATTATTCCATGTGTGTGTAACTTGAGAAGATGTCTATACGAGCATGAGCATGTCACAGTAGTCACAGGCTTACAGGTATGTCGTCTTCTTGAACTTATACGCAAACAATTAGAAAATGGTTTATGCTGCCGCCGTGCCGCCCATTAGAGAATGTACCGCATCTGTGTGAATGTATTGCAGTAGTAGGTGTTTACCTAAAAGTGTGAAGTAAACTGTAAATGGGATTCTTTCTTACTATTCCTCACTTACTTTGGTTTTTGGTATACATTTACACTTCACATACCTGAACACACTGAAACTCGTTTTGTTGTGATAGATTTTCATTTAAATTCTTTAAGTCCTTTTAGTTAATAATGCCAACAGGATTTCTCCATGCACAAATAAATAAATACTGCCAGTAAGAAAAGAAGTCTCTGCACATAAATCGTATCACATACATAAGAAGTAGGTGCTAGCTTTAGGTACAAGGAAAAACACAATTTCGCTCATTAATTTAGGAATAAAATGCAATAGAAAATGTTTTTAGGCCATTGAAAGTCTGCATTGTGTCGCTTTTTAGTATTCTTTTACCATTTTTCATTGTCTTCAATTGCCAAAGAGCCGTGTGGTTGTTTGTGTTTGCGTTAATTCATAATAACGACAGAAACAATGATCTGCAAGAAAAACCAATTGACTGTTGTTAATGTAGAGAGATTCCCAGGGAGGAAGACAAAGACTTAATTTCTGCAAACCACCACCACACACCAACCACGCAGCTGAATGGAACTTGTTAAATGCAGAGAGATACTTAATATTACATAATAAATGTCTATCTGTGAAGAAAATGAAACACGGGATACATTACAAAATACACAATAAAGATAATCAGGGTTGTTGCACATTTAGCAAAAGGATTTTGTCTAAGATGTTAGAGATGTTCATTTAGATTAAATGCAAAAGCCAGGAACAGCATCCACTTTTCAAACTTTAATCTTATATGTGTATCTTTTCTGTCTGCTGATAAAATAACTAAGCGTGAAACGTGTTTTCATTTCATGCTCAACGATTCTACATTGGCTGTTAGCATAGCAGTCGGCTATTAATATTATTATTACACTGGATGCTTAATAAACAAAATATTTGAATATACCTACTCTAATTTCCCTTTAGTTTCGTCGCTCTTTAGTTCTTCCGATGTGTTGGAATTTCTAAACTAAATAAAAGTAAAAACAAACTCACTTTGGGGTTCTTCTTGTACAAATAAAGATTGTCATTTGCTCAGTTTGGCATGTAAATGAAGAATTGTCTTTGTTCTCATTCATGCCTTGAAAAGTCAACGAAGTGAAGACAAGTCAATGATTCTTAGTCAGTCACTCAGTCAAAGTCATGAATTTTGTCTTCTACTACTCTCATTATTTCTATTATTGCGAAAAAAGGCAATTTTAAAGAAAACTTTCATTCACATTCACGACAAACATGATTTCGTCCAAAAGTAGAATTTCGTAATAGAATTTTACTTTTTCTTTGAAATGCTGTAGGTACTTAAATGTATAAATAAATACTAGTCATAATACTTAACCGCATCATTATCCTACAGCTACTCAATTAGCCATTACTTACACAAAAATAATTTTCCTGCCATTAAATTTGCTCAATGGTAATATTGTTCTTGAGGGAAACGAGGATTGCACTTTACTCTTATCTTCTTCCACTCATCAACACTACACAGATAGAGATTTACATTGCACGGTGGATGGAGAGGACGATTTTTGCAGCTCATTCTTCGTTTTGCTCTGCACATTGCACTTTAAGTTACAGTGAATGTGCAACGAGCCGAGAAATCCAGAAAACAAATCCTTTAACTTACCCTTTGTGTTTCCGCAGAGTAGACACTCAGTGAAAATCGCCCGAAACTTTATGTACATTCGTATTAAAATTATCAGATCGCTGGAATCATTACCATTTAGTGGTAGTGACTCTATTACTTAAGTACTAGATTGCCGATTACCCTTTTGTTCGCACTGTCAACACGTACAGTGAGATGCCTTCATGCCTTCTTATGTGTTGCTAAATTCATCATGCATTTTTTCATGCGTGAATAATGATCTAATTAGTATTTAATGTAATTTATGTAACATCCGAAAGGAATTTTTGATGTTCAGGAAGATCCATGTAATGCAATTTATACTCACCTAATGTTTTCAGCTTGGCTAGTTAAACAAGCAAACAACTTTCAATGAGAAATACATACAGCTTCCTACATTCCAATTGTTTTCAATTTCCTCAATATATTTTTATTGCATTTCTCAAATCTGAAACTGAAATTTTGGATTAAATTCCTCGGGTTCATATTAACAAGAAGATATTATTTTCTCGTTTTAAGTAATACAATTATTTAGAATTTCCAAATAAACTAATTTATATTGCAAATATATACAAAGTAACACTATAAAAACTTTGTTAAATTGTGTTACATTGATCCTAATAATATGAAGGATTTTTTTAAATTTAATTATTTGTTGTAAATTTCTATTCTTTTGTAGTACCCTGCAATTGTACCAGTCTAAAGTGTCTGTAGAGTTTTCTGTTGATCTAATCTAATGTAGATATTTTAAAGGCATTTAGCGTTTGGCTACGTGTTGGTTAGCTGGTTGTATAGTAGTGTAACTAATTCTTAGACAAGATTCTGACTCTTCCTTCCACAACTCCAACAAAGCATTTGAGATCTTCTGAACACGACTGCAATGCAACATCATTTCTTGAACCCCTCACTGAACTCACTACCTTGAATTTCATGCCCACCTGCATCAGCATCATCATCATCAACTCATTGTCAGCAGACCAGCCGACGGACCGAAAGACTAAAACTTACACTTCAACTACATGTGTAAACTATACGCACCTTTAGAATATTTTATACCCGGTAGGTCCGTATACATATACTGATAAAATGGATACACTATTAAAATATGTATAACAATCACATTTTATAGCACAAGTGTTGTAGTGGGTATATAGGTTCGTGTATATGATTGTACCCAGTGCAGTGTAGGTGCTCTGATTCTTCTCAGTTTTCTTTTATTTGTATGCACACATACATCATGAAGTTGTAAAAGGTTATTCTGACGAGAAAAACACTTTGTCTGCTGCATTTTTTGGTGTTCTGGGTTTTCTCATGTTAGTCAGTCAATAGAGTCCACAACAGTCCAGTGCGGATTACATTTACACAACAATGCTACAATTCCAAAATGCAGTACTCAGCCATCTGCTCCATTTTAGCTTGTCTTCCTCCTCGAGGATTTTACTTTCTTTCCTTTTCAAAGCTGTACATGGAAAACCGCACAATATTTATATCCATTTCATGTGGAGTATGAATTCACCAAAGTTTTTTCTCCAGTTTTGGTCGTTATTATCGGGATAATAATGCATTTCACGTGAACTGCTTTTGATTTTGTTCAGATTGGATACGAATCAAAATCCATATCTCATGCACAGCCCCCATCATTATCGAAATCGAAAAATGGGAAAAACAATCTATAGTTGTTAGTTGTTATATAGTAACTAGAATTTGAATTGCGTATCTTTCATTTGTACTTGTAGTTTACATATAAATTGTATATCGTAAGTACTAGAGAATATATGTGAATATACTTATAAGCAATAAATACATAAGACATGTGAGTACACGTAAATAACCAAATTCTGTGGGATATTGAGATGAAGTGCAGTGTACATAGTACTACTGTACTCTGTATTGTATTGTCTGCATCACTTTAGAGATAATGTAATAATATACTTAATACCTTTGGCCACCTAAAGGCATGTAATACGACCTTCAGTTATTTAATATCAGGTTTAGTCCTTATATACACTGAAATCTCCAACTTCTGCTGTGGTTTCTATTCTATTCTCGAGTTTTTTACATTCATCTTTATCATCCATCCGCTACTCGCTATCCAGAATACTTTAGGTACACGGAGATAATAATGGTAACCAGAGCATATGCACAACATCATCAGGGTGTAGGGAAACCATGCATTTAGGGAGTAAGTTCTATATAAGTAGCTAAAATATATATATATATTATAAGTGTAGTATATAATGTATTAACCAACTATATAAATGCTACCAGAAAGTAGAGTAGTAAACAGGTCACTTATTAGCCCAGTCGCTCATACTCGAACGGTCTATATCTCAACATGGGACTTCTCTTAAAATTGAAAACAGTAACAGTGTTTAATTTAACATCTTTTAAGTTTAATTTATTCCAAGATTTTTCAAATAAATATCAAGTTCAAAGTAAATGTGACGATTCTGAAATAATTTTATTAGAAACTAAATAGGTTTTTCGAGAAATTCCTTTGCCCTAGAAGAATAAATAAAAAATTGTAAAATCAGTGCCTGTACAAATTTTTGGACAATATAAATAAAATACTAAAAAAATTATTTCAGTAGGTAGTTCTGAAAAATCAATAATAATAATAATTTATGAAATTTACGATTCAGTAATTTATGAAAATTCGGTTTGGGGATTTAAAGGTTGAGATTTGTTTCCACCTCTAATAAAACTGTTCGGACTGCGAATGGTTTCCCGAAGATGAGTTAGCTGGCTAAGGCTGTACGTTTTTCTTGAGTAATTCAGTCAGTCAGACAACAGACGCATTCTACAGGGCAACTAACTCATTCTCTGCAATCATGATCGCTGTAGAATTCATAGAGCATCTGAGATTACCTCACAACAACTAGTTACTCTAACGAAAGCCGCAGAACACAGATGAAGGTTGAAAATCCAAGTTGAAATCCATAGCAGTTTCAACCTGCTTTGCCACTGCTGCTGCTGTTGCTCCTACAAATCTTACTACAACTGGTAGTAGTTTTCGAGTCCAAGTCCAATATGTTTTCTTTTTGGAAAAGTGTCGGTGTTAAGGGTTGCTGCTACTCATGGCTTGTTATTATTGACTTGGCTAAACTTAATGTCAGTCTCGGAGGGGGATAATCATTTTATTCTTTTTGATACGAACAAAATAATCACTGTCATACATAGAAATATGATAGCCACTTCTGACTGTATTATAACAAATAAAGGTTAATAATTATAAAGTAAACAATAAAACTCATTTAACTTAAACAATAAATGGTATAATTCATATAGTTTTAGTTGGATTTAGATGATTATTTAAAATTTAGATAGTTCCTTTGATTCCTGATATAGCTACTTCACTGCATATGGTCTTTGGTAGTGATAACTTTTTTCTAAAATCTTCAAAGAAATTACTAATTGTTCCGCGAGCTCCGATAAAGAGTCCTGTCACTTCAAGATTTTTTAAATTGTAACGTTTACACAAATCGGGGATTGCAGGATTATATTTTTCGCTTTTTTCTAACTGTGCATTTTCTGGTTGATCTACTGAGGTTTCCCAACGAATTGTAGGATCGATTATGAATCCTAATTATTGCTGATGCTGTGGATGGAGCCTGCGTTTGTCCGACAGTAACAACAAGCCAAGACTACTCTACTACGGTACATGGATATACTTACAATTCTTTTACCAGGTATACATAATAAACGATGTGCCCAACAAGTAATTTTATGCTGCAAGTCGACTAGACTGAAAATGACTATAGAAAGCCTCCGGCTGATCCTTTACTTTACTTATTATTGACTTGACTTGGTTTCTTGGCTTGCATTACTCTTACTACAACAACCAAATACTGTTTCTCGTGTACGAAGAGAGTTTTCTACATTGTGGCTCTGCTGTTTATTTCTCTTTTGCCTTCCTTCCTTAGTTTTAGAGATTATGCGTGAAATTTTTCATCGTAATTTGTTCAAGCCTGGAACAATAATAACAACGGATGAAATAAATCCTAAGGCAAGGCAAGTGTGCTCGCGGCCGGACGCCACCAGACCACCAGACCACTACTAAACTAACTATAAAAATAAACATCTGCATTTAACTCATGTTTTCTCTTCAGTATCTTAACTACCGATTGAACTATATATAATATCACTCTCGTGCATTATTATTACTAATTCAGTTCGTATAAAATCTGGTGCACGTCTCAAGGAGCTTCTTCAATGCATCTTTAGCTTCTCTACCTACCTCCCTTCATTTATAAAATATCCACTTGTACCTACAAATCTCCCTTTATACTTTAACCTTGCTTACTATATTTATAAAATTGTACTAACCATCCACGATACAAATACAACCTAGAGACTTGATTTCATTCTATGCATCTTTACATGTAACAGGTAGAAAGTTTTTCTCCTCATAGAATAAATGATGTATATAAATATACTATAGATCTACAGGTATTATTATTGTGTGTATACAATATTTTGGGTCTAGTTAGAGAAATAAGTGACCACCCGGCGGACGGCTCTTCAAAGAGCAGATGGACAGATAGCCTCAACGCAGTAATGAGCACAGATCAGAAATATTGCGGCGACAAAGGGCAAATGACGCTCTAAAAGTATATAAGAAACGTGTCTTTATCACTATCACGAGTAATACGACAATGACAATAATATTACACTCATTGTGCTACCGCTACCCCACTTCCTTGCGACAAAACACACAAAATAATATTGTGCACACAGTGAATGGAGTACAAGTGCAAGTGGCAGAAAGGAATATCCATCTTAAAGTATTTATCACATTTTACTGTTTACTTATCACTTAGCACCTATGCATTATTTATATTAGGAGAGTTCGTGTTGAACCTTTGTGTGTGTTGTGTCTATGCAATGACAACACTTGGTTTTCTTTTTGACTGTTAAAGAACACATGTCTTTGTCACATGAACTCAACAGGGCACCTTTATCAACTCCCAGACCGCACGGCACACACCAGAAAATTAATTGCCCGGGCCTGTGTCTTTCTATATATAAATTCTACATCTGTTACCCCTTTGGTTGTTTATTGTCACAGCTCTCCTCAACTTTTCCTGTGAACAATGGAAAAAGTTGATAAATTTTTACAATTAAATTGTGGATGGTAATGCACATTGTAATGTAGTAGCGTCCACTCATATCTAAAGAATTCATTCAGGTGCGCCGGGCAAATGCAAATGCATTGTACAAATAGTAATACTAATGATGTGCATGCAATGTACAGCAGATGTATTTATTTTAATTCTATGGCTACTTCTATTGTTCATTTGGAGAGTTGTGAAATTCGGTGGGAAGGAAAATATCAACTACCTGTGTCAAATTCCTGTCCGATTACGTTGCAGTTGACTTGATTTGTATTGTCATTGCAAAGGTACGTAGGCATGTACCTGAAATATTATTATTGCATTTCTATTTTCTTCATGACATCAATTAAGTTGGTTCCATTTACATTACATGAAGTGCGGTATGTTAATACTATTGACTTGACTTGGTGACGGAATATTATGCGACTAAGTGTCAGTCTGTCAGTTGTCAAAACATATTATCACACCTACAAAGTATGAAAGCCCATCATTATTTTTCTCTTTGAGCCTGTCAGAAATATCTCTGCTCTGTTTCACTCATTGTGATTTTAGTTCATCCCTGAGAGCGGCGATAATGTGTTAGTACTATGCAATATTGCTTTTTCATTTGCCTTTTATTATCAGTGGCCGTACAGTTCTAAGACAAACAATAAATTTGTCCTTTGCAAGTTGGTCTGTGTGCTTGAGACAAGCGTTTTGTGTCTGTGGGGGCAGTTTAGTAGACTTTTATTTCTGAGAATTACATAATGCAGTCTAAGTAATGTAATGCATTGCAATGTACACGTAATAGGATGTTATATAGACAGTCGTCTCTCGTAGGTAGCAGTAAGTAGTGGTGGTGGTGATTGCAAGTGTTTAATGCAGTCTACCTCTCTGAAACAATTCTCCGTTCTACTGGAAAACAGTCGACGACGTGCATTTGAATGATAGCTAAAGCTAATTGTAAGTATAAGGATTGAAGGTAGGAAAGAAGAAAAGAAAGAGAAAAAAACATTTTCGTGGGCTGCTATTACTATTACAACAACCCCTTGTGTCATTACAGTTCTTAAGTGTAGCTCTTCCACTTGGCACTCTATACAAAACACAGTACACTCATCCACACACACACACGGCTACACGTACACGTTTCTTTAATATACACGTAAAATAAAAACTAAGGATGAACCACAGACTACACAACTTATATCATTATAACTACTCACAATATATTTCTAATGCATTTCTCTCATACAGACAAATGCTCCACAAATGCACTCGCTGCATTATTATGTGTCTGAGTTGGTTTCTTCTCTAATATTTCCATATATCCAGATACTCCGTCTCAATATCACACACTCGCATGCACAATTCCACGTAGACGATACTAAGTATATCATTATAAATGGAGGTTTACCTGTAAGTAGTGTAGTATAATATTATATTTAGTAGTTCATGACTATTATAATGGTTTTGCTGGTGTATTCCATTGCTCTGGTATACTTCCACTACTTCGTGTGTATATTTGTGCTATGTGGTGGTTACTGGTTATGGTTGTGCGTGGCATGCCACAAGAATAAGACAAGACAAGGTATAGGTACTTAGAATATAAGTACTAGGAGAAGTATCTCTCTCTCCTTCACTTGACTCACAGCAAACTCACATCTCACCACAGTCGTCGCCGACTGATGAAAGGAAACAGACGAGAAATTATTACTGCATTGTAAGTTTGTAACTATCACCATTGTCGGATCAAAGTTCATGTTCCGAGACAATCCCTTTGGTTTTGGTTAGCATTTAGTTAGTTTATGGTGGTCTGTCGCTCTGTTTCGTCGCTTCCTTTCTTCGTCTCTTGTTTTCTCGATTTGTTGTGGTGTCTTCTATTTGTATTTACAGAACTGATAGTGAAGGAGAAGCAATTGTGTGTGTACTGTTACGATTTATTACTTCTGCCACTATATTCACCTGTAATTGTATTTACTGTAGTCTCTGCTAAGTAAATACGAATTCATATAAAAGCAGGATACTTTAAGTTGGATAGAGATACAATTAAGATATTTACCGGAGAAAATATACATATTAATATCAAAGTGGTACACTCCTAACATTTATTTTAGTCTGTGCGACTGTCTGAGTATCACAACAGGAAAGGCTGACGAATCATCGGAATGTGAACGTCAAAAATATTCAGTCACTCTATGCTACTTTGTTTATTGTGTGTTGTAGTTACGAATAAGTAAAGTTACAGTGCAAATGAGATTTCTGTTAATCGCATAGTTTTAATTGATTTTATTGCCGTGTTGGAGTTACCTGCGAATCGTTTTGTGTTTATTGAAAGACTTGTTCACCTGCTGCATTGTTATTTGTGCTGTGCGATCGCATGTGTTTGTCTCATCACAGCATAGGCAAATAAGTGGTGTGATCTTTGGTGAAGTTCTACTTATCTGAATACCATTCTTCAAGTTGTTTCTGCTGAAGTTGTTGAGCTGTTGAGAAATATGCAGTAGTCAAAACGTCAAAAGGCTCGTCAGTGGTGAAAAAGAAGTATTCGATTTTAACCAGAAATCATTTTTGTGACGAGGCAAAGCTTGACGAGAGAAAAGGCATAAGTATTTGTATTGATATGCAAGTTGAAGTTCAAGTTTGTCCCAATGGATGATTATTATTGCTGTGTTGCTCCTGCGATAAATGTTTTTTTGGTTTGTTCAGCGGTTGGAGGTTGTTATGTTAGTGCTACTAGCTGTGTGAATCTTGTCGCAAGGAAAGGTACAAAACACAACTCTCAGCACATTTAGAAATCTTGTAAGTACTACTTATTGAAACCTCTTTTAAAATAGTAGTTGAAGGCATAAGAGAGACGACAAAATACTTCATGGGGAGCTGAACGATGTAAAGTTGTAGGAACAGAAAAAATCTGTCGCAAAATCCGTTTTCTCTCATCAACCACCACATCCTGCTCTTCCTTTAGTATTTCTCATGGTGACTCTGTTTTTATCATAATACACTGCGAGTAGCTCTGTGCATTCTGATCATGACACTGATTCACATCAACAGATCAACATCAATTGATCTTCTTCACAATCGCTGCTCTGAATTATTATCTTTTGTGCATTGTGTATACTTATCACAGTCTACCAAAGTAGTTTGTCGTCCTAGTGTGTCTCTGTCTCTCTCTATATATTATAATATAGCAGTATATACGTTTTCTATATTAGCTAAGCAACTTAACTGACTATAAAGAAATGTGCAAGCTGTATAGTATATTTATGTAGATGCATGTGATGGCATCGAAGCATAGAGAATATAAACGTCTTGAAAGTATCAAGTATAAAGTAACCCAAGCCAAACGAGCATACTGACAATAATCGAAACAAGTCACCGACTCTTTTACCAAAAAAACATGTGAGAGCCACAAAGGCCATAGTCAACATACAAGTATAGTGATACGGTATCATTCATTCCCATCTTTTTCAATTGAACTTCAAGTTCTTTGAATCAGGATGCGATAAACGTTTTCTTCCATTGTCATCACATTGAATGCTCCAAGCTACGGCTATGTCCAATGCTCTTTTCGTCATCTGTACTCCTTCGATTGTGTCTCACGTATAAAAATGTAATGCAAGTGATGCGGTGGAGCCAATCTCATCATTCACCAACAAAACTACTTACTTTATATACTTCACTCAAGTTTTTCTTCAGCTTGACTAGCTTGACTGGGTTTATTTAACATATCACAGCGGATATGAAATAAATCCTGTGCTCAGTTTGAGTATAGTAGCACAGCCACAAGAAATTATTATGTCTCTCTCAAGTCTTAAGTGTTTTCTGCATGTTGAAACCCAAGAAAATTACTGCTTTGATTGTTTTGAGCATTTTACTGTTTCAATTTATTTATTTTACAAGTTTAACTTCTTGTATTTTTTGTCAATGTGTTCCTTTTGAATTATTGCGGAGAGCGAGAACGTAATATTTCATTTCAACATCCTTCTCAATAAAAACCTTCGGATGTGAAATATTATTGCTCGTTCATGCTTAACACATCAGTAGTTTTGAGATTTAGGAGTGCAGCTTTCTGCATATTATGGTCAACATGTAAAATTGTGTTGGAGTGGTTGCGATGCATAAACTGAGGCGATTTCTACTTTATGTGAATTTTTTGTAGATAATATAACAATAAAATATGGTCTTGAATATTTTCTTTATTACGTTGCAAGTATGCAGCAAAGTCAACAAAACAGTTGAACTTTGCTTGTTTAGGTTATGGGTTACCTTGTTCATTTAGCAAGAAGAGTGGTTAGTGTGGGCAAGTAGTCCCACAACCCTAGTAGAGCACTTGACGCATTTTGCTCTTGTATTTATTGATGTTTGTCTTCTTAAGCGTGTGTATGTGTAATATTATCGTGAGTACACGTTGAGAAATGACTTTTTCCTAATTACCGTTGTAATTCTTATGTCCACTTTGTTCAATGCAATGGCTGCTGATGGACACATAACTATTAAAGACATGATGCGAACAGAATCTTTCCTTGCCCTCATTACCTTCCATATAGATTTGTTTATGTGTAATAACCATTTAGTATATCTATAATTTAAATATATGACAAGTCCCTTCAAAGTTTTTATCGAGATCACTCATGAACGCTAACAATATAGTAAATTCTCTGCTGACTTTTTCTTATCGATTTTTGTTATTATTACTTTCATAAGAGTCCAATTTATGACTGCTCTTTTTTGCATGTACTTTCGTAACTTACAAATGTAATGCTATTAATATGCATGTAAGTGGTCAATGAAAAATTTAAAGGGGTAGCGCATAATAACAATAGGTAGAAACTATAATTGCACTTTTATTTTTCAACTGAATGACATTTTTAAGACAAGAAATCTAGTTCTCATTCATTGTTGGTCAAATATTGTAATGCAATTATAATAAATAATTGAAATGAGAAATATTGAATTTCCATTTCTTCGTGATTTCCTTTCTATTCACTATTTGTGTCATTAATAATAACCGTTCTCGTTTTCAAAACACAAAGGAAGACTACTCCATTTCCAACTTTCATTTTTTACACGCAAACCAATTAACGCATGCACAATTTATTAGTATGAGCAAATTAGCCATTACTTATTAGATTCCAATTAAAAATATATATATTTATTATTTTTCGAACACAAAGATATCTTAATTGCTTCGTCCGACAAAAAAGAGAAGGGAGACTCTTGTATCTCTGTATGACTTTATAAATTATTTAGTCTGTTAATTTTTTTAAGTACATTTGAATTTAAGATCAACATTATTTATTCTCATTTAAATTTAAATTCAGATTTTAGTTTGTAAAGTTAGGTTACTACAATTAGGTAAACTGTTTATAAAATTCGTAGTTCGTGGTATTTGACTGCGTATTTAGTGATAAAACATCACCTATCCATTTTACTCTTTAAACATAAGTACCTACCTACCACACTAACGAAGGAACGGTCTCTGTTGCCTCGCCCTAGGAAAACAGGGACTAGGCGGATGCAAAGTTGGCAAAGATTAATTAGACAGTGGAGAAGAGCGTCCGAGTTGAGCCAACAGACTCTAAATGTCCGTTTGTCTTTTCAGCTTTCCGACATTTACCAACATTTTTATGAATTGCCTTCATCATCCATTCCTCTCCGAGTTGCTTTTAAATATTATCTCTGCTTCAGCAACAGCATTTTCAGTCATGTTGCATTAACCATTAATACCCACTCAACAAACTCCTATACTTAGAACTTTTATATAGGTACCTATTTTAGTTTATACTATTATTGTACTGAATTTATTGTTAGGTAGGTACTTCACTATAGGTAAACAATAGAAACACATGGCCGAGAAGGTGTGTTGAAGGGAAATATTTTAAAAGTTTGTTTTGTCGTATAAAAATTTTTACACTGTGTAAGGTGAGAGGAATATATATCTCAAACACACTCATGTAATTTGTAGTGTGGTATCCTTTAGTTGATACTTGACTTTTACTAAAAAAGAGTTACAAGGTACTCTGCCTTGCATTTGTGTCAAACTATCCAATGAATCTGTCAGCAAATTCGTTTCGATCATTTACACGAAATAGATAGCCAAAAAACATTTCATCTCGTCAGGATTTTATGCGGAAGTGTTATTTTTTCATGTTGTGTTGTCTACTTGACGTGATGAGGTGTAAATTCATCTCACTCAAATCAAAACTTTTTTAAGAGTTGACCTTCTGCTAATAGCTGTGATATTTTTTGCTTTCGTTGCAAATTAGCAAGTGAAGATTATTCGAATTTTTTAAATCATATTTTAATGTGAGTGAAAACTTGATAGATTCAATTGACCTTTGAATTAGTACATCTTTAAAATTCACCAGAGTGTTTGCACTTAAGTTCAAATACCTGCTTGAGGCCATAAAAGCTGTCCCATTTATTAACATTTACTTTTGGAATTGGGCAAATCCTTTATAACACATCCACATCTCCATTTATTGTAATGGTTTTTGGCAATATTTAAAAAAAGTCGACAAAAAGTACGCACAAGCTGAGAATAAATGTATTCCGCGTACTCTCTTACCCAATACAGACGGCAGAGAGAGATATATTTGTGTAGATACGCGCCTTTTAAGGCTAGCTTGAACATTTAATGCAGTAGATCAATGATCAGACATGCGAATGAGCTAATGTTGCACTACAAACTACAATATCCTTAAAGTACTATTACAAATATATACATTGAAAGGTCATACAGCAGAATAAAACTGCTAATGCAAGAGTGAGTTGAGATGATTAAGTCAAGGCTGGCTAATAAGTTGTTTTTGCGATTTGGCTGTTTATGTTGATGTGTGTACTTGTATTAAAGTATGTATGGTGAGTTAATGGAGGCAAAAGATAAGGAATAAGGACTCGACTCTGCTCACCTCACTAAACTACTACTTCTACTACTCCTATTACCAGTCCAAGTCAAGAAAGAACTTTGTGAGTCTGTCTGCTCTAGATTAATAAGCATTGCATGATGGGCTTCTCTTTACGAAGGCAATAGAGGCAATAAAATTTACGGGAAGATAATAAGCTGATACGATGATTCTTATTGCTATTTGATTAAAGCGGAGGAATTTCAAATTGACAAATGAGTCTTGGAGGACGTGCTAAGATTTTCTAGCACTGGTTAGTAAAAGGAAATAATAATCGTGAGTGTTGCATGTTGCTGCATTCTTCTCAACATCATCACAGGAAAAAAGCAGGAGCCTTTAGCATCAAGGGTTGTTACAGACAGAGATGGAGATGCCATTGAGCTTAGCTTACTTACAATAGCCATAGCCGTAGCCTGAAATAATAAAGGAGTTCAGTTCAGACATTCACATAGCAATGATGCATGTCAAGTCATGTGAATTCCAATCGAACATAGGCAAAGTAAGTAAATGAGAGCAAAGCTTTTATTGTCTGCCTGTGTGAGTGAGTACATTAACACACACACATTTGCTATTCATGTAGAATGTCTAATACTTATTACTAATGTTCACATTTCAGATTGAGTCGGCTAATAACGTTTCAGCTGCTGGCCTCACTCACAACAGATGATTTGAAATATAATGTTAGGATGATGCACTTATATTTTTATATATTACGTATAATACACTTAGCAGATTTGTAAGTAATATTATACAATGTAGTACAAGCTAGTATGTATTTAGGTATTAAGACTTGAGTTGCAAATGAGTTCTTGTCAAAGACAATTTATGGAAAACTGGGTTGGTGTATCTTGTTGTAGGATTGGAAGACAAATTTTCTTTAGCTGGATTGAGATCGGAGGTGAGACTTGATTATGAGCGTGTGTAAAAAATGACAGCTGGCAAAGGTTTCATAAATTATGAGCGACTGGACTACGAACTGTGTACGGGAAAGAGGCTGGCACGACAGACGCACCGAAAGAAACAACAACCACATAGGAAGAAAGCGTTTATTTTCATTCTGTTCATCAAACACTTCGTTTCTTCTTTCTTTGGTAGCCCAGCACCAAACAACAAAACCGTGTGCTTCATGCTTCATCCTATTCAAATCTCGTATAGGAGTAATCTCAAGATGAAATGCATTAATATTATTATTTCCTTTTGCCATTGGTTAAGTTCGAGCTGCAGCGTTATGTATGTACGTGGACTTGTTGTGTGAGACATGAGGGATGTTTTGCTTACTTCACAATTGGAGTGAATAATGAATAATTGGTTTGGTTCAAGCAGGCAATATACTTAAAAATTATTTTCTAGATGACCCACACGTATTGTGGTGGATTCCATGTACTTACCTGCAGGAATATACGTCCAGGCAACAGTAATGTTTCATTCGAGGCTCTAGTCCATTGTGCACAGCAGATAATCTACAGTAGAAAATTAAATCCATTAAAGCAATCAGATTTTCCACAGAATACAAGTCCATTCTAAAGATATGCATAGATGATATGGATGATGTTTTGTGTTCTGGGTATACCAAGCAATATTATTATTGAAGCCGGTTTTTCATCATCAGCATAATCATCATCGTATAACGCACGTGTTGGGGAAATAACTGCCCTTTGATGTTTCAGGGGGTAACGAGCTTCAGAATTTATTAAATGATCGTCATTATTGTAGTATATTGTACTTTATGTAGGCGTCCTGTCCAAACCTTTAGCAGTACTCAACTAGCAAATAACAAAAACTACGACTGTCAGTCAGCTTACAAAAACTTACAAATAAAATAAAACCATATTTTTCAAGCCTGGCTTTTAAAAAAGGTTTTACAAATACAATGAAAAAATGCACTGCTGTAAAATGAAGAAAATGGTCAAAGTCTTGTCTTGTAAAAAATAATTTAGCATGCAGTGAGATTAGTCTTAGGAACAACAAAAATGAAAAATTAATGTTTCTAAGCCCTATATAGAGCACATGGTAGATATACAGCATTCACTGCAGTTAGGTATACAAAATGATGTATAAAATGCAAACACATGTGTACAAAATGAAAAAGTTTAACGTTGAACAGGTATTACGTATATGCAGTACGTCTATATTTTCCTTTATTTTGTGTTATATAATGAAATGAAGTTTGTCGTGCTATGGAAATTGTGAATGATTTTTTTGTTGGCGGTGGTGGATGGATAGGAAAGTACATAGGGACGATAATTTTGTGGAGAGTGATCATGTCAGCTTGAGGTTATGTGATACAGTCTGTTATTGGTTGCGGTGTACAGAAACTGAAGCTGGGAGAATCATTTGTGTGTATTGAGTGCATATGATATTATGCTCACTCACTGCATCACTGAAGCAAATCAGCCACATCATCACCTTTTGTCTACAGAAATTAACACGAAATCGAAAATACGTTCTTTCGTCCTTCTCTGAATGACTGGAGGTTTGTTGTTTTGTGTAGCAGCAAGGCAAAGCAATTGCATGGAACAACAACGCAAGTTGACTTTAAAGGAGAGAGACGATAACTTTTGCTTTTCTTGTGGTTTGTTCGATTAGTGGAAAAGAGCTCGAGTAAAAATATGAGACAAGGCAAAGTGTTTTGTATTGATTCTTAGGAAAGGGCATGTGAAATTCTTATAATTATATACAGTTCAAGCCTTGATTTAACAAACTAATGATAAGAAACAAGAATTTTATGACTGAGATAAGTGATTTTCAGTGCCATTTCGTTTCGGCATGTTCATAATACTAGTACGATTGCAATGTTGCTGGTGTGCGAGTGTAAAAAATTCTAAAAATCTATTAGTAGTCATAAATTTGAATGGGAGAGCCGAGTAAAGTAGTATGAGCAAGAGCAAGCCAAAGCGTCACAAAGTAATAATTTATTACCAGACGTACGTATGGTACAAATGATTGGTAAAAGTCACCAAGAAGAGAAAAGTATTGAGTAACTGCCAAAATATTTATGTAAGTACTAAAGTACTAAGTTTGAAAGTTCTTGATGATAAGGGACGAGTAAAAAACAACTATACGGGTTCACTTGAAATAATTTGCGGTGAATGGACAGACAGAGACAGAAATGCCAAGAGATTTCCCACCCAAGGTGACAAAAAAATTGAGGAAATCTTGAAACGGTCGAGTCGGCAACGCCTCAACCTGTTTCGACGAATCTTTTCTGTTGTGCTGGAAAATCTCCTGGGTTTTTCTTTACACGTACAACATAGTCTCATCATGGACCTACTCTACTATATGCCACACTCTCTCTCTGTCTGTCCATAATATACGTCTAAACTACCTACAGCTTATAAAATACAGAATTTGTCCATCCATATATCTATACATCTTCATATACCTTATACTCTTGCCCCTAAGTACCTACTATACACTATTTATGTAAGTTGAGTTGACTTGATCAGTCGTCGAGTCTTGATTTCATCATTATGTAACCTTTCATCACGCTCCACACTCCACTCAACATAATAATAAGTGTACAAGAATCACACACACAGCATCAATCCCATCCTGGAGAAAACGCATTCATACCTGAATATCAAATCCTGTATCATTATACCTACACAAATAATCACAAACAATATATACATAATATGTACACTATAAACATACACTATGAGCATCTTCACTTCATATATTTCATCATCTACTATAAAATATTTTTATATACTATTTTATTACAGACAGGTATCTGTTTACGTATTATATCCCCTGCCATAGTTTCGGTATAGAAAATCTGAGCCATAATTAATAATATTAGTAAAGTTTAGAATTTCTTTGTTGCTATATGTTTCAATTGACATTAAAATACTTACAATCAGTCGAAAATTGTATCCGTAATAATAAGTAATAATGCATCATTACTATCTACAGTTATTATAAGCAGATAAAGTATACTGTACAAGTAGACACACATACAAATATCATTCATATAAAAAGTAAGTGGAGGCAATACTTAGACATGTCTCAAGTCTCAGTTTTCATATTATTATCATTCAGATCTTATAACTCAGAGAGAAAAGATAGAAACTGCGTTAGTGCCTAAATACTACTTATCCTTTTATAAACCACGACACACACACAATCACCACAATTAGTAAAAAGGGAAAAGTGGCTGTAGTTAGTAATTCTTAGTGTGCACTTGGTAGGAGTTGACTGGACGGGTTTTTCGTATTTGACACTAATAGCTACTATTTCAGACCAGAAGGGTTCAATCAAGGAAGGGACAGAGAGAGAGAGAGAGAGAGAGAAAGAAGACGACGACTGAAGGCCCGTCGTCGTCGTCGAAAGAATCCCTGTCGTTACTATTTACTTACTTGTGGTTTAATACGTGTATTTCCTTCTATAATATTATTATGGCTTGCTAAGAGGGACAGGAAATAATAATAATGTTGGTTAGTTGCTTCGTTCACTTCGTTGTTGTTGTCGAGTCGAGTCACAGTCAGTCAGTCAACACTACGAACTGTGTGAGTCTCTTCATCATCGCTTCTTGCTGTCCTCAGCTTCTTCTTTCCTTCAATTACCAACCATTTTAAGAAAGTGTCATTTTATATACGGAGCTGCCTATAGATTTTAAGGTGTAGCTGTACAGAGTTGGTTGTAAATATGAGACACACATTTCGTACTCCATTGCTGTGTATTAGACATTTCTAATGTAAATACAAGATGTAGAGATATGTGACTGACTCGGAGGTTCTGGAGTCTACCTTGTTCTTAGCCAGGCTGGCAATGAGACTCTGACCATTTTCAGTCAACTTTTGGGTCTAGTCAACATTATTGATTGGCAGATCCATTATCCCCCAAATATGCCAAATATTTACTCACAGTCTCTTCCCACACACACATTATGGTACACATACGACGACCAGCCCTGACACGCATCACCAGACAAGAAAATTGTGTTTGTATTCACAATTCTATGCGGTAAACTTTCTTACGCTTAGTAATACCAACTTTATGTGTTTCTTCTTCTTCTTTCGTTTTCATCCACTCTGTCTTACGATTAGGCAGACTTTCTTATATGCAATAAATATTAATGGGATAAACCGTACTTAATGTTAACGTGTATGGACGTATGGAGTCTTTACTAACAGTAAAGAAAAAATCGATCAGTTTCACTAGGAATGTTGTTGGTGGACGTACACGATGTGATAGTTACGTATTGTCAATTATGGACACTTGTTAGTGCTTCACATTAAATCAGGTAGACTTTCCCTCTTCTGTCTTGCAATCAGAATTTACACATATCTGTTAAAAACATCAATACCATCAGGAAGAAAAACGTTTTTTTTAATGATTTTGTTAAACTGTTTT
The DNA here is from genome assembly GCA_019776165.1 of Pogonognathellus flavescens. Taxonomy (NCBI): domain Eukaryota; kingdom Metazoa; phylum Arthropoda; class Collembola; order Entomobryomorpha; family Tomoceridae; genus Pogonognathellus; species Pogonognathellus flavescens. Next base: position 29,540 of record JABASD010000529.1, read on the forward strand.
TAATTTCAAAATAATTTTTGAAAGGAAAGTAGGCAGTCATTCTTTTGCTCCATGGTTTTGAATTAGAAAGTTATAAAACTCGAGATAGTTCCACAATATTACATCTGACAGCTAGAGGTTGTAATTGTGCATCTTTCTAATACATCTTTATACAAGTTGAGTGAAATTTTTGGTCCATGAATCAATTCTGGATGAAGATGCTCATGAAGCGGAAACGTGTCTAAAAACAATAAGATTGTTTGTTTCAAAAGAAAAAGTTGTTTCAGATGTAGACCATCCAATGCAGGAGAAGTTCATCCGCATGTGCCCCGTTCAAATAACAAAATATTTATACCTGGTTTCAATATCGTGGTATGCATATTATAAGAAACTTATGGTTCATGTTGTGTTGTGTGCATGGAGGATTATATTATTATCTTGTGTGGTGCTTGACCATGAGAAATGAACTTCGAGAAAAGTGTATAAGCATTGTATTGTATCTGTATGTTATAGTAAAGCACATGCTTAGTAGTACATCGGAGAAAATATTTGTAATCTTGTGGCTGCTGGAGAATATTATGTTCTGTTCTTGTTCATTTTGACTTTTGAGACGTAACAATAAAATAATAATACCATTGCAATCTATCCAGCTGTCCAGTATGTTTGTTTAAGTCTGTCTGTCAGGATTATTACTGTGTATAATCATCACTAAAGAGTTTTTCATGAATTGTAGTGTAAAATTATTTTGTATTGGTTGTAGTCTAAGTGTTGGTATGCATATAAGTACAGAAAGCCGAAGAAGAAGCGTAGGGTTTTAGTTTCGTATAGAATTACACTTGGTATTACATGTTCCATTACATTACCCCGAGTTTTCCACTGCATTTGGTTGTGGATTGGATTGCGAGAGTGTGCATTGATGTGTTTAGTTTGAAAAGAGTGTTCGTAGGCCCGACACGCACTCAATTTGGTATTTTCAAAGTACTCATTAGATCCACTCCACCTGCCTTTCTTTGTCTCCCATGCTAATTTAGGTCTCCCTGCTCATTACACCGGCTATTACATGCATTCTTTGAGCTGGTTCTTTTCCACTGCCATGCCAAAGCAATGCAGTGTATTAAATCCATGTCTTCCGAACAGTTAAAAAGTCCTTCTTCAGCTTAGCTTAGTCTTCCAGTCAGTTCCACAAAACTGTGCATAACTCTGTTAACTCTCACACACTTGACTGTATAAAGAATCATACAACATCAACAACAACACAAGTCAGCTATAATTTTTTTTCCATTGCTCATTCAATCGCTTCAACTTAAATGTTTCCACTTTCGTCAATCGTCAACTTTCCATGTTTAATGTACTAAGTAACTTTTTTGCTCGACGCAATATTTGTGTAATGTAAATGTAACGTAATACTTATGCTGCTACTAGAAAAGGACAAAACTTTGAAGATTGTTAGGAGTTAATGTTAATTGTTACATTACGTTAAAAATGTGTTTTTAAATGCAAAAAGATAATGTGTACAGTAAAAGTGGTTTTTGTACGTTATCAAAGTAGGATTTATGTTGTAGTAATTTGTAAATGTGTGATAATATTATAGTTTGTACACGCGTTTAATAGTAATTTGCTGTTTGGTGAGATAAAAGGAATTCAATTTTTTTTCTTTTGTTTTTCAGGCTGAGTCGGAGGCGGGTTCAGGGGCCGGTTCTTCGGCCATGTCCCGCTCAACGGGTTCGAACTCCAGACGGCAAATGTTCCTGGACATTGTCAGACAATCAAACGTATCTTGTCAAAGTGGTGACTACCCCTCAGCCATCGCTCTCTACACAGAGGCTCTCAAAATTGACCCAAATAACCACATCCTGTTTTCTAATCGTTCGGCTGCGTTTATAAAAATGGGACAGTTTTCAAGAGCTCTTCAAGATGCACTCAAAGCTCGTGATTTAAATCCTAAATGGGCAAAGGTATGTTGTGTTTACCACATTTTATCCTTGAGCGATATTTTATAGAGCATTTCTACCGGTTCTCTCTATCATTACGTGCAAATGAACTTATCGTTTAACAAAATAACAACATTAATAACAATAAATTATGACAAAATTTACGGTAATAGTTGAACTACTTACTTAGAATTACGAACAGAGAGGTGTAAGGTCAGAAATGAACAATTTAGTGATGCTAGGCCCGGTAGCAAAATAGAAATTTATTCTCCAAAATATTATTATAGGGTGTAAGATATTTTTCCATTATGTCTCAACTGAATTGAATAATAATTAGTTTGTACTACTGTTGAAGATCTACTTAAAAAAATAGGAATGCATTTGCAATCTATCAACAAAATTTGTCACTGACAAGAATGTTTTCGATTTATATGTCTTCCAAATAGTGAGATTCCTTAATAATGATGCTGGAACATTTGACTGAATTACTAAATGAGTACCTACTTATTTCTACACACAATTACCGCCGTCTTTCGCCGGAAGAATCATTTTTATTAATCATTTTTAAGCTTTAAGCAATTTTCATCAAATTATTTATACACAATATATTATTATTAATTTGATATGAATATTATGTTAATAATAATGAGCAACAGTGTACATATCATTATGAGGATTCTGATACAATTTCAGATGCCTTAATGTTGGCATGTAACTTACAGGATGTATCAACTTGAACAAGGTGTTTTCTTGGTTTACTCGAATTTTTCTCAGCGTTCGAATTAAAACGCCTACGAAATATTATCCTCGTCAGTGATTGTTCCACGGAAAAATATGATATGAAAATAAATGTACACGTAATGATTTAGTATCGGTTGAAAAGCTTTAGTTACACGTAACTACCGGCTACCTGTCTTATTTTACAAACATTCTGTAATGTGAGGGTAGTAGGACTTGTGTAGTTTAGAACAGTCATCCTGTGGTGAAAAGTAGGTTTAAATGCTATAAGTAGCATCATCATCCTGGCATGACACGTTACGTCAAGCATCTGCAATCAGAGAAATGTGAGTTTTCTTGTACATGACCAGACGATCGAAAGAGAGTCTACACATACACCTCATATAATACAAAGGTATAAGATTCAGATAAAAACGAAATCAAGAAACTCAAAATATAGGAAGGAGTTAATGGCAGAGTGGCTTGTAATATAAGTAGGTGCCCACTCAGGAGAGATTAGAATAGTATTACGTTCCTTGCCCACTTACTACACTTATAAGTTATTCTGGCAGACGAAAGAGTTACTTGTTTGTAAGTAATCATCACAAAATGCTCGTCCGTTTCCTTTCTGTTTTTTCCCAGAGCACAAATTTCATGGCACGACAACCAACAATAAGTTCAAATCTATCTCTCAGTGTCTCAGGCGTATGTGTGATGGGATGTGATGGGATGTAAATAAATGTAAGTGCGTGTGTGTATGTCGAATACACAGGTACTTATTTTTAACCCACTTCAATGCACATATATGATACAAAATGTTGACAAAAAATAAATTCCACACTAAATTTCTGATCCATCATGAGATTTCTTACATCAGTTAGAAATTTTTCAATTCATCCATGAAAGCACAACATTTTTTTAAGTGTACCAAATAACGAAATAGTCATACTTAGGTATTATGTATATAAAAATACCTAGAATTACAAGAAAAATAGCCTAATAATATTCTTATTTATTTTGAAAAACGTTGGTAAACTCACATTCCATTTGTAAAAAGAAATACTGAAAAGAAATGGACTGCTATAAAATGCACAGTTGGGCGAGCATAATATTTTAAGCTGAAAGAACACAGAAGAACGCAGAGATAGATAAACTTCGTTTCTGAATATTTTACTTTGCTGCACGTACAGCGAGGAGAGTGAGATTTGGGATGTGAAGAATGCGTCTATGTATATTGCCGATAATGTATCGATCATTGACTATTACGCTATCAACTTTAGTAAGTGGTATGTAAGCTAATGTGATGTAATGTTTGTAGCTAACGTCCATTAATGTGTATTTCAGGCGTATTATCGACAAGGAGTCGCTCTTCAGTGCCTTGGAAAACATTCTGATGCTCTCGCAGCTTTCAGTGCCGGCTTAGCAGAAGATCCAAAATCCGGGCAACTTTTAAGTGGACTCATTGAAGCTGCAACAAAGTCACCACTCAAAGGTAAAAACCTCCTATACATATTACGTAACAAAGTATAACATTATAAGTCTAACTATTTATATATGGTAGATAAAATTATATCCACATAAGATGTACTACTAGTAATATATACAATAAGATATATTTATACGTGTTCATATGTATAGCTAGTATTTTTACGTGGATTATAATATGTATGATATATTAATAGAATGTATGTAATGTACTTCATATAAAGTACTTGGTTAAATGTAGAAACCCCGTTCACACAACATTATGTACAGTAATCTTGTCCGATGAGTAAAAGGTAACATAAGAAAACCATTCATATTATGGCCATCAAGTGAAGACAAGGGAAAGGGAACAAACTTCACTTAACTTGAACGAAAGATCTATCTATCCATTTTCTTATCTGAGATCTACGGATCTAGCGAGTTGACTAGCTGAGCTACCTTAAGTCAAGCTGCAGAAGACATTAGGAAGGCAGGAGATAGATATTGCGCTAATCGAGACTCGTCTTCGTCTCAGACCGGTGGTGGTGGTGGTGGTGGTGGAATGAAATAGATGGACAGACGGATGGATGGACTCTTTCTCTCTGGTTCTTCAGTGCTGTAAATGTTGAACACGAACTTTTGTGGCTTTGGTCACCCTGAAATAAGAAAACGATAGCTCTTATTTACTGCTACTACGTCATTCTAACTCTTTCTCGCCATATATTCACATTATAATTCATTTCTGCTCCTATCATCACTCTGTTTTACCTTTGGTTGACCATAGCTGAGCAAAACATGTGTACAGACATATTATACAGTGTGTATGTAAATGTAAAGATGCTGATCACCATCACCACCACTACACCATGGTCTATGTACTAGGAACAATTCTAGCACACACTAGTCCACCACCACCACCAGTTCATCACAACCATCAATTTTTCCTTTGAAGATAATACGCTGAGATGTTTCTTCGGTGTTGGGGTTTTTCAATTGTGTATTGTGAGAGTTTCACTCATCTGCAATATTTTCCCTTTATTATGCAGATGCGTGGAATAAGCGCAAGAAATAAAGTGGCTTGAATGTAAGTAAAAAGAAAAGAATTATAGTTGAGACTTGAGAGAGGAGCGGAGAACGAGAAGCGTAACTGCAACTCTTTCTTATTGCATGTCGTAATATTATTATAGTAGTAATGGTATTATGCATAGTTTTGTTAGTCCAAGACAGGCAAACACCTCCCCAACACATTCTTTCATATTACATTATGCAGTCATCTTTGTTATATTGCCCTTATAAGGTCTCTGCAACCCATTCGATTATTACAATAAGACTATTCCCATCCTTAGTTCCATTCAACAGTACATTTGCATTGCGTTCCTCCTGCCCATGTCGTCCTATAACCCTTTCTCTCGTGCGATAGAGCCTAGTGTAACAAACTCACAGCAGTTTACAAATAATGCAATATCTTATGTTCTCTGTGTGTTGTGGCGTAGTTATTTTACTAGAATAATGTGAATAGGTGTATGAGATTTGTACGTACAACGTAATGTGTGTGTACAGCAGGAATTTCTCAAATATTTGGGTGGGTTCTTTATCATATGGAAATTAATCCTCCTCCACCCTTACTTATTCATACACATTCAGATTCTCCTGTCCAAATCACATGGGAATGGTCCATTTTCAAATACAGCTAAGAATAATTTCAGAGTCAGATTCCTAAATACAAAACTAATTCGTCGACTCATGCTTCATCGTGGTTCTCTCATGTATATGAATAAAATTGTTCGTTTGAAATCTGTTTTGTGGAATTAGAATATTATCTGTAAAAGTGTCAGGAGGTTTTTGAAAACTTATTTTTTAGACTCAAATATTATTATTAATTCGATATAATTAAGTTGTTTTAGATTGCTATATGGAAATTAGGAAGAGAGTGCCAATTTTGGTCATTCTGAAAAGAAATTATGGGTATAATGTCTTTTTACTTTTTTATTGCGAAAACCGTCTTGGTTATTGATAAACATTTTATTGGTAAAGATTTTATTATTTACAAATTGAGTGTGATGCCGCTCGTGAATCCTTAGTTTGCATAAAGTAAAATTTACGCTATACAAACACATTCCTTTGTACGAATTTATTGTAGCATTGAGTTGTTAAGTTGAAGATTAATGGAAGAAAAGTGTTCATATTATTATGTTTTATTAGCAGTAAATTATAATTTCAAAAGAGAAACGAGTAATTTATTTAAGGCGCATTTTTAGGGTTGCTTTGCAAGATCTACTACCTATTTACTATATTACTACGATTATTCACTACTATTGCGTACTATGTACAAATAATCCTGCACTCCGTAATATTTATTAGCATTTGTATTGCAAATGTACAATGATTTACTTTCAAAGCTAATACGTATATTATGTGCATATAAAATATTATAGACAGGTGTATAATGCAAATCGAAAGAATGATTTCAAACGAAGGCAGTTTTCATTTAAGAAAAAAGGTACAGATGCTCACAGGTACATAATGTGCTTACATAGTAAATACTTCATCCCCATGTGTTACTCCAATAGTAATACTTCTCTCAATGTTTTGGAAATCAAAGTTAGGTTTTACCTTTTACCCACACAAATAAGTTTGGCTTAACGATGTAAGGGATATCAACATTACTACTATTTACAATATTATTTTATACAAAGTTTTATACTCCAAACGAGTTGATCGCGTAGAATGCTTTTGAATTCATAATAAATTGAGGTGGACTGACTGAGTGAGCGTGGTGTTGATTCAAGAACCTTTTGGCATTTCTGTTTTGCCACACCAGCACAACCTGAACATTTATTATTTACGAGCACTTTCCCGAGTCTTAGGTCGTTTTAGCATGAAGAGAAAGGGTTCAAAGCAAATAAAGATGAACGAAGGCAAGCAAGATGCTAGCAGTATTATAATATATTATTTTAAATGTACTGTACAAACCAACGGACCAAAAAGTGATCAATAATAATAACGCAACCTCAGAGCATAAATGTATTGACAATCAAATAGTAGTCCGTCTACATAAGAAATCATATTACTTTTATTCTTGTATGTATTATTTCCTTCTGCTAGCAGAACTATTTCATCTAACCGCATGCTGCTGAAAATATCAATAATTCATCCAAACCTACTTTGCTATACTTGATTCGAAAAACAGAATGATATTATAATGTCGTGGAATATGTAGCTTAATTAGCTACATGAAATAATAATAAATATTTGTTCATCAAAAACAATGCAGTAGCTTTAGAAACATTGAACGCTCAGTTTTTTTTCCTTTTCACGTGCTCTGGCTATTGCTGCATTATATGGTTGACCTTTTTACATACTGTGTATTTTATATTGAATGGTGGGGCAAATACTGTACAGAAGAAGATTGGTTTTTATATTTCTTTTAACAACTGATACATCTAGGACAGAAAAAATCGGCTAATGGTTGAAATAATGGAGTTCTTGATATGATAAGAGAATTTGCTTGTTAGAATATTATGAGTGGTGATTATGAATAGAAAAACGAGCTCTCAATTAGTAAAGTAGTGAAATAAGGTGAGAGATTTGAAATCAACTGTGAATACAAAGCCTAATTGATGTCTAAACCAAAAGGTGATAGTGCTACACAATGCACACACATAATATGTAAGGAATCTCCGTAGTGTTATAAGATAATGACTTGCCAAGATAATGTTTTTGTTCCAAAGTGTGAGAGAACATGTCTATAAAATTACTTACATGCTACACACTACCCATTATGCATTTTTTCCACGTAGGTTAGATATGTATTTGTATCATATCCTTAAGATTTGGCAGTGGCAGTAGGTCATGATATGTACGAACAGTTTAATAGAAATGTTGTAAAGTGCTGACAAAACAATAACATGACATGACAATGAGTAGTAAGCAACAACATGAAATCTAATGGACCATAATAATGTACACTGGTAGTTAGTAGTAGTAATATAATTTTCGATAAAGTCATTTTAAGTTGTGACAAATGTAAAGACGTACGTAGGGGTGCAAATTTTGTGTGTAATGTGAAGTGTGATGAATTTATCATCAGAAATAAATGACAAAAAAGAAAATAATATTGAATCATGGCAGCAAATGCATGTCGCAAGTAAGTGAGATGTAATGTAAGTGGAAAAGATAAAGACGTCAATGAAGGAATGAAATGAGCTATCACAACAGTTAAAGTATCTTGAATGATTCGCCATGAAATAAAATTGATTGTTTTTTACAGGGAAACTGGAGCCAACGTTTGAGCAACTGCAGTCAATGAAATTGTCCAAATCCTGTTTTGTGGTGATCTCGGTGATCGGTCAAGAGCTGCTAGCAGGCGGTTATTATTCTGCTGCAGTGGTTGTTCTAGAAAGCGCTTTGAAGATTGGCACTGCCAATTTGAAATTGAAAGGTTCTGTCTTCTCTGCCCTGTCATCCGCCTACTGGGCTCTCAACTCTCTCGAAAAGGTATGTCAACCCTTTAAAATATTATTCTCGCAGGAGTGCCTAAATATTAACATCAGTATGCGACTATGCAGTACACGTGTTATTTTTCTTTTCTATCTCTACAGTTACACGTCCTCAACTTCCTATCCTACACTTTGTCGTCCCACATACAATAACGTAGCAATAATAATTTATAATTCATCTTGCGCTAGAAATTTCAATCATATTATTATTAACAATAATAATAATAATAATAATAATAAGCACAATTTTCTATTATATTGGTGTGGGACACATGTGTTTAGATTAGTGTATAGTGTGGATACAAGTTATGCATAACTTCTGCACATTATGAACTGACACAGAGAAACATGCACATGATTTTCCACAGCGATCATGATGTTAATAGTTCGTCCTCGTGTGAACTACGACATTTTTTGTATAATTTGTACATACACACACATCATGATTATTATCACGGTATATTCTATTAAGATGTTATTCCGCTCAAGGAGGAGTGGGTTATTTCTTGTACTCGTTGGACATGTGCATGCATTTGCATTTCTTTTCGCATAAACAACAAATGAACATTTAATATTCACAACTATTAAGACAACTTACACAAACAACTACCAAACTGTATCAAGTAGCAGATAAATATTACTAAGCCATGCCAAACATGTCCCAAGAAAACGAAAATTTCTTTATCATTCATATTAGTTCAGTGTAGTAGTAGTATTGTGTAGGTATGTGTGAAACTTTAAAAGTTTAATGCATTTAGTTAAAGGCAGTAATTCTATAGTGTGTCATACTAATGTAATCTGATCAGGTTTAAAGTCTAAACGACCTAGTATACATTCACACAGCAAATCTGCATGTAGCACTGTTATTATCACAACATAAACACTTTGACAGAGGGAATGTAGTATAATGTAGTATAATGTAATGTGTATGTATACCTATACGCGTACAAATGTTTCGCCAAGATTGACATGCAAAAGTTGAGCAAAGCTGCTCTCAGATAATTTAATGGACATTGTGGACATCCCAGTTCATATGCAATGAAACGTACTGATATTTCTTAACGAGTTTAATTTCTTTGAACACTACTATCAGTAAACAACATGTAATTATTTTTAATTTAATTATTTCTGATAGGTATTCGCAATCAACGATTTGTAGGGATATATTATAGGCATATTATTTGTATGTTCGAGTAAATGCATTTAAGTAGGTGATAATGTAGAAGTAACTATGCAATGCAATATGGTGGTAGTAATAAAACGAGTGTATTGTTAATGGATAGTTAATAGGTATGGAATAATATTAAAGCGCAAACTTACATTGAAAAGTACAGAGTGATTTCTTATTGTTTAATATGTCTTTGTTGCATTAGCTGCTACTAAACTGAATGTCGTGTGATTTGACTTGAATTGATTATTATGGCCTCTCATTTTCTAAATTATGGCACCTTTCCGTCCACCGAACATACAACGAACAGTAAACACAACTGTGTTTTCTACAGTAACACTATCTCGTTTCCATCTGCTCTGTATTCACAACAGAACAAGATCAAGACAGTTCGTCGTTAGTTATGGGCTTGACTCGACTTGACAAGTAAGACGAAACAATCATCGTTAGCACTTGATTTCACACCTTAACTGACGTTGAGCCAACTGGATTTTGTGCCATTGCCTCATTCCTTATTATTACTATAACAATTACTTTGTAAATTGTAAATCTAAGTGTCCTTTGCATTTATGCATGTAATGCAACCCAAGATTCTCAAAGATATCATTTTGCATTGGTATTTACATTCTGTGATGCACAAATCTGCCACAAAGACATTTCACTTCTGCTTATACGAACTATATATCATCATTATATTATGATTACCTATTTTGCTTTATTTGTACGAAATCTTTGGTTGGAAAATTACTAAAAAATTAATTAGGACAACTACTTGTATTGTTGTTGCGAAATTAATTTTGCAAAATATGGATGTGGAAAATGCATTTGTTTTAAATGGGAAGGCAAATGCTCCCGTTTGCAGGAGCGTGTATGATTTAGAGAACATAATTCGTTCATTTTGCATCAGGTTCTTCTTCACGCATAATTTATATCGTATTTAGCGATTACTGATACTACCACTTTTTTATATATGTGAAATTTCATGTATGTAATCTTTGCCGCAGATTTACATGGCAATTGCATTTCATAGTGTGCTACTACCTGTAGGGCGAAGTATTACAGCACTTCCATGTATTTAAGTATGCACTGTAACTTTTACAGATGTCTTGAGCAATTGTAAAATAAATTAATGCTGTTATGCAAGCGACAATGGTTGCTTTACATTATTATCACTATCACACATAGCGAAACAGACTTTTATTTATTATTCTCGCGTACACTAATACAATTGTGTGAATAATATGTGAGTGTGTGTTGCACATCACTAAAATCTCTAAAACATTTATTTATAAGACGGGGTAGCGTCACAGTGCAATATTGTTCCTTATAAATATTATTATTACATTACAATCGTCAGTCGTTCGTCACGTAGTATATCTAAAGAAGAAAATTATGAAGTTCGTTTGGTCAAGCCTTTAATGTGTACTTTTGGATAGTCATTACAATTTTTATTTCCATGCTAATAGGTTGCCGTGAAAATGACACACATCAGAAAATTTTATCGCCGATATAAGGAGCAGTGCATTGTGTGTGCGTACGACGTTTGCCTTTACGTTACTTTTTATCTGCTGCATATATTAAATAGGACCCACCTGTTGCTCTTACGTTGTGATGTAGGATTGCCAGACCGCATTCTGTATTAGGTAGAATAACAAATCGTTTCTATGAGTTGCACAGACAGATAATTTTTTAGTGTCATGTCCATAAACTTATGAGAATATGTGTCTGGGCAATATTGTATACGCATATAGATTCTCTTAAAAAATTTGCATTTTCGTTTCAAAAAATAACGTAGTCATTTAATTTTTACAACTGTGTAAAATGCTTATAACTTTCTAAATAAATAACCAAACTTCATGTTTTGTAAAGCGTAAATAATTTTTTTATAATAAGTGAACTGCAGTTGACTCTAATTGAATTTCTTGCATTCGCTACTTTGTCTTTTAGAGATATGTAATTTATTTATGGTACTACTGTAATGTTCTTTAAAATTGAAATCTAACTTAAAAATAAATTTTATTTTACATAAAAATAATTAATATTTCAACACTTTAACGTATGCATTATTTTTTAGACACGTGTATATAGTTTCTCAATTTTGCAATGTAAGGATCTTTCGTGCAATACACCTCGTGTGTTTGTATCACCTTCAAAACTTCATGTGTGTACCAATTGCATCGATACAATGCACATTATGCATACGTATATTTTTGCATGAGGTGTGTGAACCTCGAACAAGTGCAAATTGAATAGTTGATGACTGCTAATGATAACCATGACGTTTTGAATTGCAAGCGGAGACTTTTGATGTTGGCTTTGTCACCGGAGCTATAATTTAGACGCAAAGTCTTCTCAAGTCAATCATATAGTCAATGGCTAATTAAAATGAAACAACTGTAATTAATTTCTACTTGCAATTTCAATGTATCTCTTTTTCATAGAGATGAATAGAAATGAATACGTGCAAGGTGGCATTTACATTCAATCCCTTCATTATCTTTTTCCATCATTGTGCGTGGCATCCTCAGCCTGACAATCGTAAATACTAATGTTGCATTCATCTCACAGTCTGCAGTGTGCAAGATGATAGTGATTTGTTTTTCCTAAAAGCAGTTACATGTATTTCTCGAGAAATATATTCTATGGTCATTCGTTCAGCTATTTATGTTCATGCTCGTCGAAAAAACCTTTTTACTATCACAATACGAATTAAAATGCATCAGATGTAATTTAAAATCGTATTTCTTTGTAAGTATGCCCACTGCATTGATTCTATTCGCATTGCATTGCTTGGATATGTCAGACAAGATGGTTTCAAAGAAAATCTGAACCATAAAACACAAATAGAGTAGGCATCTGTGTTAGACTAATAACTATAAGACTAACTTAGCGTCTTTTAAATAAGGATGAGCAGAAGCTTGCAAAATGTGCGCTACACAATATTATTTTTGTAATAATAAGTCATATAAAACCTACACAAGATTCCAGACAAGGAAAATCAACTTGTAAATAATGTAAGGTATAGTAATAGACAAGACAAAGTGCATTCATGGGAATTATTACATTCAGTCAATGTGTAATTAAAGGAACGACTTGTACATAGTTTTTTATTATCGTTACTACCTACTTATTGTTTACTACGTGTCCGTTGACGATGCTAACATGAACTGAAATGAATTTCAGAATTGCTTCATAATGTACAAGCAGTATTTATGTATTTCATGTTTTATCGCGTGTCCAATGTTTTACAGTAAAAAACTGATGCTGAGGTTGACTGAACTGCAAAATGACTAAATCTCTAAATATAATACTTAGCCGTGCTGTAGTATGGTCCTTCCCTGTGAAAATCTTCGCTCAAGAAAACATAAACACATCATATTGTATGTATTAAATCTAAGTGTAAACGTGCATTCTGCATTTTGCAGCGCATCGTCTTGAATCATCTAAACGAACATAACTTGCTACACAATTTTATGTTCCTCTTGATTCTTACCTAGTAAAACACCACAACAATCTGTTTTTCTCCCTGAAATATCTTCGAGACCAAAAGAATGCCTATAGCCTAAGATTTAACAATACATCACAATTTTCCACGAGATATTTTTACAGGCAAAGCTTTAGTAAATACATATATTGTTGTAAAAGCTGGGAGTAATTTAAGTTGCATTGTCTTCGCGTGTAACTTACATATTTTATCATTATTATTTTCCTCTGCACTAAAGATACTTGCAGAAAACTAATCCTACTTTAAAAACTGTTGTTGCCTTTAGGGTAGTAAGAATTGAGATCCATATTCCATGGAGGACAAAGTGAGTACTAATAAGGATTGCATTGTATTTCAATACAGTTAATGCCAACAAGCAAGTTTTCCAAATAACGTAGTAAGCTAAGAATGAGTAATGACAGTTAATTAACTTTGTAGGTTGTTTGTGTTAAGAAAAGATTGATTGGGCGCTGACAAAACCAGACCTAGTATAAATGACTGCATGAAAAATCTATCGAGTCTTCTCTTTGCATCCACTCCTACAGAAATGCATGCACACTCACTCTGTCACAGCAGAAGTAGGCTAAGAAAGTCTGCCACATATTTTAATATTTATATGTTCAGCATGGACGTAGTAGAGATACAATACAAACCTTTTCTACACTTACCTTTGCCAAATGAAAAATTAACTACTTGGAAAGACACACTACTAACTACTAATATACTATACAGTACAACTAGTAAATTTTCTAACGGTCATACTAAAATGTGTTTACTATATACATTATGCATATATCTGAATTATATGCATCACAAAATAAAATATGCGCATAGGTATGGTAACTGCTAATAATATTACATTCCAGTGAGAATTATTGTTGGTAATTTTAATGAAGGTATTTATGAGTTATAAGTGTAATGAATATTGTTGTTGTCTCATGTGAGATCATGACTGGTGATATGTTGAGAATTGCTAATGCCATGATTAAATATTACATTGCTAATTATTTGTGTACAGGCGATAGGCTATATGCAGCAAGACCTTGGAGTGGCAACATCCCTTGGAGATGTGGCAGGAGAATGCAGAGCGCACGGGAATCTCGGCTCGGCATACTTTTCAAAAGCCAACTACAAAGATGCTCTCACCTCTCATCGCTACCAATTAGTGTTAGCCATGAAATGCAAAGACACTCATGCCGCCGCTGCCGCTTTAACAAGTCTAGGTATGTACCTCTCTCCCTTTTATTACGTCTTTGTTGACTCTCTCAAGATATTTTTATCATTTTCCTACAACTCCAATATAACTGGCTATGTTTAAGTGGACTCTGACGCTAACCTTATAGGATGCTCTCAATGAGTTATTACAATATTAGACTATTATGGTATATAGGAGAATCCCTTCCCTTTGTAATAAATCTTGTATACATTTTATTATTTCTCTTCATAGAGAGAAACAGACTTCAGGAAGTTTCTCTTTGTAGGAAATGGTACACGTAACATAATGCAATTGAAAAGTACCTTTAGTAAAAATACAAACAAAATATATAAATAATTTAAACTTGCACGTTTTATAGTTCAATGTAGATCTGTAGAAGATAATGTGAAGACACCGCCATTATTTTCATATCATTCATGTGTGGCATTTATTTATTTGTTTATTTATATGCATACGCTTACTTGAATTATTCATGTAATTTGTAAATAGGCAAAGACTTTTATTATTGTGTAGTAAATCTACACGTAATCATGTCATTCTCATCTTGATGATTTGTAAAATGCCTACCTGCTACAAAACCACATACGTATCGCTACAATATTATTTACACTACTGATGTGCATTTAGTAATCCTGTAAGAAATGTATACCATTGTGATGTTTGTGTTTATTCTGTGTAACTAAACTTACACGACCACGAGACGTGAGATTTACATCTTTTTCACCAACTCTCTGGTTTAACCTTCCATGTATACCTGGTGCAGCTGCATAATATGTAATATTATTATATACACCAACAAGCAACGTGTGCTGTGTAGGTATGTACTTTATGTTCTATGCAGAGAAGTTTTGTTTGCAATTACTACTCAGTTGAAAGACGGTGGTATAATATTATTATATGTTCAATCTGTAATTGTATATATGTATATATCTTTTGACAAACAAGGCAAAAGTACAATCCTTATGAACGGAATGCTACACGTTTATCATGTAGTATTATTATACACGTTTTTGTTGTGTGCATTGTGTATTGTGCTGAATTTTATTTATTATTTCACTCCGAGGAGAGTTGTTGCTGTTTTTGTGTGCATTTAGTGCTGGATTGATATACGTTCTATAGTACGTAGTATGTAAGTAAATAGTAAAATAACAGGTGTATATAGAAAAGAAAAGAAATACGTTAGTAGTATCAGTGTATCTCGGCGTTCACATCAACAACACCTTAATTTTCCCATAGATCATGTCCATTGCATTTTTTACATACCGTTTAGTCTACATTATTATTATGCTTTCGTTGTTCTTTAGTTATTACTATCTATATTTCACTAGAGAGAGAGGAGGACGGCCAGTGAATTCCTAGTTGCACATAATATCCGTCATATATGCATGTCTTAGAACAGTACATTCTACAGATATCCCTCTCTATTATCTAGACGAGTACTAACGCAACTCTTTTAGAAGTAAGTACGAATGCTGCTACAAGAAATAATAATACTTTTACGCTCAGATAGCATTAATACGAGTACGTAGCTTATATTACGTAGGTATTTACTCACAATTCACGAAGAAATAATGTAACTATTTGAATTATCGTGAAGCAATAGCCATAGAACTTAGAACAATATCTCTTATTCGTATCACTTCACTTTACAGCAGAATAATTTGCCGTGTAGGTTCAGTACGTGCAGTTTTACAGCTTCTAACTTGTAAGTTGTATTTGTAGTAACACAACACACTTGGCTCTGTCTCTGCCTGCGTAATAAATATTTCAGGTGTATACAATACGTGGTAGAGTCGTTGAGAATGTGTGTATGAAAGTATTCTTCCGCAGTTTACTTCTTCCTCGAAAAGTCTCATAGCTACATTTACACATGCCTATGTATTATTTGTTTCATTAGCTTTACTATATACACAACTTTATTTATTTCTTCGTATATACATAAATAAATACACACAAGGAAAGCACATGCGATGTAACAGCTAAAGCAGGTGGAACAAAAATTCTTACCAGTCCCAGTGGTGCATTGCATTAACAAATAATATACGACAGAGTATCATATTAAAGTGGTATTATGTACTGCACGATGTGAAACAACAAAGTATAGTCCGTATGTAATGAATAGTAGAAGGCAGTAGTTGTACATAACAATGAGAATGTAGGGATTGTTACCTTTCTCTCTTTTAGTAGAAAAAACGTGTGTTTCCACACGTTCAAAGACGCCAAGACCCCAGACAAACCATAGGTTTTTTTAAAAACTGAAATAGTTTCATAATTGATCGGATATCCTAAATTTGCTCAACTTCCTTTTCGGTTGTTAGCTCAAGTGATCATTTTGATCATGGGAGAATTTAAGATAGTGCTTGAAATATAAGAGGAATTCCCCAACATTCAGGATGAAGGTTATGCAACTTAAAGAGTTGTGTAAGTTTGCTTTGCAACTCTCTGGTTATACTAATAGTTAATTTAATTATTATTATACAGAGTTTTACTGTACGCCATAAAATATTATATCATTTATTCATTACCATATAACAGAAGTACAACTGTATTGTCAATAAGCGAGTATTAATTATCCACATGAATGCTTCAACCTAATAAAATATAGTTGTATTTTTATCTGTAGGAAGAATGTTGAATTGTATGTTTAAACATTGCTAAAGGTGAATTTATTTTATTATAGGTCACGTCTACACTGCAATCGGTGACTATGCAAACGCCCTGGCGTCTCATAAGCAGTGCGTTCAACTGGTGAAACAAATGGGAGATTTACTCCAAGAATCCCGTGAGATTGGAAATGTGGGAGCTGTGTATTTGGTGATGGGAGATTTTGACAATGCAATTGATTGTCACAAAGAGCATTTAAGAATTGCGAAACAACTGGGGAACAAAGTGGAGGAGGCGAGAGCGTACAGTAATCTCGGGTCGTCTTTCCACTACCGGAGGAATTTCGAGCAAGCAAATACTTTCCACAACCACGTTCTGAAAATAGCTCAAGATTTGGGTGATAAGAATATCGAGGCGCGAGCGTACGCCGGACTAGGTCATGCTGCTCGCTGTATGGGTGACTTTTCTATGGCCAAAATGTGGCATGAAAAACAGCTGGACATGGCTCTGAGTACAAAAGACAAAGTTTCTGAGGGACGAGCGTGTAGTAATTTAGGAATAGTTTACCAGCTGCTGGGTGACCATGACGCAGCTCTCAAATTACACCAGTCCCATTTGAACATAGCCATTAGTTTACATGACAGAGCAGGCATGGGTCGAGCCTATGGAAACATTGGGAATGCGTACAATGCCATGGGCTACTACGAACAAGCCATCAAATACCACAAGCAGGAATTAGCCATTTCGAAAGGAGTGAATGATCGCAGTTCGGAAGCTTCCACGCACGGAAACCTGGCTGTGGCATACCAAGCTTTGGGAATGTACGAAAAAGCTCTAGTCCACTATCATAGCCACTTGAATATCTCCAGAGAGTTGAAAGACACGTCTGGAGAAGCCTGTGCTCTTCTCAACCTTGGAAATTGTCACAGTTCCCACGGGGATTTCGCTCAGGCTGTGCCTTTCTACGAAAACTATTTAATGTTGTCTCAAGAATTAAACGATATCGACGGAGAAGCCAAAGCGTGTCACTTTCTCGGATACGCTCACTACTCGCTAGGTCACTACAAAGAAGCAGTTCGTTACTACGACCAGGACTTGTGTCTTGCCAAAGATGTACAAAATAAAGGAAATATCGCCAGAGCGTATTGTAATTTAGGATTGACTCACTTAGCTCTGGGCAACTTAGAAAATGCCTTGGACTGTCAAAAGTTTTTTCTCGCCGTGGCTCACTCCAATAAAAATGTCGCCAGCAAATTCAGAGCACTGGGCAACATTGGAAATGTCATGTTGAAAATGAAGAAACCTGAAGAGGCCATCAAAGTCTACCAGAAACAAGTAATTCTGGCCAAATCCAATTCAGACAAAAGTTTCGAAGCGAGTGCCTACGGAGCTTTGGGAATGGCGCATCGAATTATGAAACGCTACGACCGAGCTCTCGGATTTCACACACAGGTAATAATTAGCTCCTGTTCGCTAACATGCCGTGCAATGCACTACACCAGTAAACAGTTGTAAACTATGCATGTAACCGCATTCCACCTGCTGCGTTGGTATTTATTACTTGTAATTATATGCAAACGTAATTTCGAATCCATCATTATGACAAGCAATGTACGTTTCCATCTATCTATAGACTATAGACAGCTACTAAATATTATTATTAATTTCATTAATAAATTCCAGAGCTACGCAACTTATTAACAGAAACTGTTATTACAATGAAACAATTCGTTTAATAATACAATTATCATAATAACATGTAGTTAAAACCACATTAAAATATTTATGCCCACAGAAATATATACAGTAATGATATGTAATAAGCTTGAGATGCACATCAGATAAAATTCCTACTAAAACACATTCAAATGCAAATAATATTATTATTAATTTAGCTAAAATCACATGAAAATATTTGTAGTGCCTAATGATATGTAATAAGCTTGAGATATAGACGAGATAAAATCCTACTAAAATACATTCCAGAAAATATTTATTAATATTAGACTGCAATCACAGGAAAACATTTTATGCTCTTGAAAATATTTGCGATAATGATATGTAATAAGCTTGAGATATAGACGAGATAAATTCCTACTAAAATACATTCCAGTAAAATATTTATTAATATTAGGCTGTAGTCATAGGAAAACATTTTATGCTCTTGAAAATATTTGCGATAATGATATGTAATAAGCTAGAGATGCAGATGAGATAAAATTCCTACTAAAATACATTCCAATAAAATATTATTATTATTGCGTGTCATTTAGATAGTGGAATTTATATTCGCAGGAATTTTATGATAATAAGTAGCACTGTTACATAATGAACGTTGTTTGGAATGTGCTACATTACATTACTACTTACTTAGGGTAAATACTGTCTTATGTAGTACGTACATATTTATTAGTGAATAGGTATTCGGTATTCCTGTTATGTTGATAGGACAGGTAGTTTAGGTAGTTATGTAACTCCGGTGTGTCTGTGACTGTGCGTGTAGGTAGCTGGTTCTGGTAGCTGTGTGATGGTGGTGCACATTGTACGTGATGTTGACACTTATTCTTTGACGCTGTGCGGAATAAGGATGCCTGGTGATGCTGCATGTTGACTGTGTATAATATTATACGTATATGAAGCCGGAAGGCATGGCATGAATTGCTTTCATGAAGGCTCATACTGTGATATGTAATTTGTAGGAGCTGACAATTCTCCAAGAGACGAATGATGCACGGGGTGAGTGTCGAGCACACGGAAATCTCGGAGCTGTGCATATGTCTCTGGGCAATTACACAAGTGCCATTAAATGCTACGAAGAAATGCTGGAAAGAACGAAAGACTTGAAAGACTCCGTGACTGAGGCTCAGGCTTATGGTAATTTAGGAATCGCTCGGATGAACATGGGCAGTTATGAAGAGGCTGCTACATTTTTTGAGCAACAGTTGGCTGTTCTTGAGCCTTTGATTTCTACAAGTCAGACACCCAGCCAAGGAAGTATCATCGAAAAGGGACGAGCGTATGGGAATCTGGGAGATTGCTTCAGTGCTTTGTGTGACCATGAAGAAGCCATTAGATGCCATGAAAAATCTTTACAAATTTCTATAAAAACTCAATGTATTCGTGACCAAGAGAGGACATATCGTGCCATAGGCATGGCATATAAAGCTCTTGGACAATCCACGCAAGCTATTGCCTACTTCGAAAAACGACTTACTGTCGCTAATATTTCCGGACATGAATTCCTTGAATGTGATTTGATGAGAGTGAAAGCATCCGCGTATGGAGATTTAGGACAGGAGCATTTGGATCTGAGACACTTCGAACAAGCTGTCAGTTGTTTTCAACAACAGTTGAATATTGCCAAAGAAAGTGAAGATAGACAGCTGGAATCTCTCGCAGTGTCTAATTTAGGCAAAAGTGTGCAGTGCATGGGAGAATATGCAGAGGCCCTTGAGTATCACGAAATGGATCTGAGAATTGCTCAGGAAACTGGATCAACTGCTGCAAAAACGAGGGCTTATGGTAATATTGGATTAGCTCATGAGTCCATGGGAAATTATGAACAGGCCCTTCTCTATCAAGAACATCATCTTAACTCCGCTACTCAATTAGATGACGCATTGGCCAAAGCTGTCGCCTTTAGCAGTATAGGTATGTACCATTTAAATCCTTTGTTTTCCTTCACTATTAAATATACATACATTGTGTAATCGTTAGAAAGTTGATTGAGACTGGAGATTGTTAATATGCATATTAATATGATTGTTTGCTTTTTATTTTGCAGGGCGAATACACCATGCGTTGGGAAACAATATACAAGCAGTAGCTTACCTTCAGCAAGGACTGCAAGTTGTTGAAAAGTTGGATGCCAAAGAGGAAGAAGCGAAAATTCGTCATTTCCTTGGATTGGCTTTGTGGCGACATGGAGACTTGGAATCCGCTCAAGCTCACTTAGAGAAATCCACAGATCTACTTGAGACAATTCGTCAAAACGTTAATGGAACTGGAAGCGAATATTCCTTGGCTCTTTTCGACAGACAAATTGCATCTTATCAGGCTTTACAAAGAATACTTGTTCCAATGGGAAGAACAGACGTGACCTTATTAGTTGCAGAGAAAAGTCGAACAATTGCCAACTCTACGTTACTGAGTAAAACAGATTTAATTGGAAATATTAAAAGTGACACTACATACGCTACATCTACATGCACACTACCAACAAGTCTGATTAACACCGTTGAAGCATTAATTCAACGTGTCAACCGTCACAGAGCTGCCGTTCTATATTTCAGCATTGCGGGAGGCTATCTCTATTCATGGCTTTTGATTCCAGAAAGAGGTCAGTAATATTGTGCATCTATTGAAAAAAATTGATATTATGTTGTAATCTGTTCAATTGTTTAATAATTAACAATTAATTAGTTTAATAATGATTTTTGTTTATTTAAATTATTTAGGAATTGTTAAATTTAACGAGACATGCATCAACAATGACGAGGAATCTTTAGAAGACGAAGAAGGAGTGACAAATATGGGATCGCTGTTAGAACGCTACATAGAAGGAACAAGAGATGCTTTAGGAATTGACTTTAATGTTTCAGGCAGCTCTCGTAATTTGTCTATGATCGACTCAGAAGCAGACGGTTCCGACTTATGGTCTCAGCATTTAGAAGAGCTGGGTGACAAAATGAACCAAGACAATGACAAGACAGGTTTCTTGAGGATGGTGAGCCGAAATCATCGTTTCAATTGCAGTAGTTACAGTCTGTCAAGTTTATTTAGCGTGGGCAGTGCCACAGGGAGTGTGAAGAGCACTCCAACCAGTCGGCCAGGCTCAACTCGTTCACGACGAAGCTCTTGGCAAGGACCCTCTTGTCTTCGCTCTCTGTATCAAATGCTCATCGCTCCATTTGAAGAGGAGCTCAGTGTTCTGGACAAAACGTGTTTCCGTGAACTGATTCTTGTTTTGGAAACAGATTTACTTCTGGTGCCGTTTCCCATCCTTCGTAGTTGTACTAGTGAGGAATATCTCTGTGAAAAGTTCAAGTTGATTGTGACTCCATCAATTTCCTCAATTCGAAGTGGAGCCAGGTCGAAATCTCACAAGAGTGGAAATAGTGTTCCGCTCGTAGTAGGAAACCCAAAATTGCCCAGTGCGGTTGTAGAACAATGGGGATGGGAAGATATTCCCAGGGCTGAACATGAAGCCAACATGGTGGCGGAAATTTTACAATCACAACCGCTGCTTGGAGTTAAAGCCACGAAGGAAAGCATCATTCAAGAAATCTGCAGTGCAGAGTGTATTCATTTAGCCACTCACATTTCGTGGAAATTATCAGCAATTGTTTTATCTCCTGGCTCTGTTCAGCAACGCAGTGAAAATGCAGCAAGCAGTAGTGAAACGAGTAGTAGTGTCGAAACAAATAGTCAAGAGGGTAACGGCTCTGTAGATACACCTGCCTTCGACGAGTACCTTCTTACAGCCGCAGATATTTTGAAACTGAGACTTAATGCCAAGTTAGTGGTTCTGAGTTCATGTCACACCCGAGATAAACACGGACTTGCGAATGCAGACAGCGTTATCGGACTTTCGAAAGCTTTGCTTGCAGCTGGAGCCATGGCTGTGATAATCACACTGTGGCCCGTGCCGGAGACAGCTTCGAAAATATTTTTCCGAGCCTTGTACTCGTCTCTTCTTCAAGGTTCCAAAGTCAGTCATGCAATCACGGAGGCCATGCTCACCGTCCAGCACACAAAACACTTTGCTCACCCTGCCAACTGGTCCGGCTATTTGCTCATTGGTTCGGATGTTCAGCTGTCGAATAAAGTTGCTCTGACCAGTCAAGCTATTTGGGAATTGCTCAAAAATCCTGATCGATCCAGAGATGCTCTCAGAGTCACTCTACACTTGGTAATGCATTTTGCATAAATATTTCCCTCATCTTCCGATCACTTTACTATATCTCGTGATATTATTTACATACCTACTTATTCTCGTATGCAATTATCTCGTAGACTTATCAAATACTTTAAATCTGGTTTTCATTCAACTCGCACATACACTTGGCGTTTATCCGTGTGTTCTGTGTACACTGAGAAACCTTTCTTACGTGCTGTATTTTGTTGGCTAACAGGTTGAGAAATCTTTGCAAAGAATCAACAATGGTCAGAAGAATGCCATGTACACAACACAGAAGAGTATCGAAAACAAGGTTGGCAATGTTTCAGGATGGAAAGAAATCCTTATGTCTGTGGGTTTCCGATTTGAGCCAGCATCCAATGGACTTCCTGCCGCTGTCTTCTTCCCACAGAATGATCCGGGAGAAAGACTCGTCAAATGCAGCGCTAGCTTACAAGCTCTTCTAGGTAATTATCCTTAAATGCACATTTAACATACCTTCAATCATTTTTCCTCAATTTAAAACCCACATTTGTATATTAAAGCGGATTGTAAACATATCATGAATTCTTACATTTACAGGCTTAGCTCCACCATCAATTCATGCATTATCAAAACTACTTTCAACGCCAGAAGCAGGAGAAGATGTTATTTCCATTTTACGACAAGCTATTGCAGAAATGGCTACCAAAGACCTAGAGTCCGACAAAGTGGAAGTCAAAATCAATGTCAAACTATGGGGCATTGCTGGCTGTCACGAGCTACTTGCATCATTGGGTACATAATTACTTACCTTCAAAATTATCATTCAAGATTAAGTTAATTCTAAACATTATTTTTCGCATAATGTTTTGTACTTAATAAAAAAATTGTCTTGCAGGATTTGATTTGATCGAGGTTGGTGAAAATGAAGTCATTCTCGCAGTTGGAAAACATGTCAATTTACGCATGTTACAACTGGCCTTACAAGCGGTTCTTGCCTTATTTGGTAAGAATTTAATTGCTACTTCAATTTGTCAAGAACATTATGTGACAACATGTCAACACATGAGATTGGATTTGTTTAATTTGTTTGTTGAGTTAATATTTACTGTTGTAAATTTTACTTGCAGATTCGCAAGGAGAGGGAATGGAACAAAATGGTGCGTTCGAAAGAAGTCTTTCGTTAGAAAGCTTAGAGCTTGGAACTGAAGATTTATGTGGAATGGTGTCTGGAGTAGCTCCGTCAATGCAAGCTGCAGCTTACCTTCCGGTGAGACAGCACATAGCTATGGGAAAAGGAGCATTTACGAGTTATGTTCGTAGCCGAGGAGAACCGGATGGACATACGAATAGTTCAAATGATTTGAAAAACCGTGACCATCTCGAATTGAGCTTTGTTGGCTCAGCATCTTCAACATTTGGTGGAATGTTGCCACCAATGTCTTCTGTAAGACCACCGATTCCTGCAATTCGAAATGCTGCTGTTAATGCCGCAGCAGTAAGGAATTACCAATCAATCGCAGTACAAAGAGCAGATAGTTCAAGTAGCAGTAGTTCAATGACAGACTGGGAAAATGGACTTTCGACTGTGCGAAGAAGAGCACCTACAATGCCAATGAGTCCTAAAGATAGTTTACTAGGCTTAGGAATTACTAGCTCTCTGTCCGTTGCTGGATCATTGTCTGGATTCGATTCTCAAGGCTCTGACTCCGAATTCATTATACCTAATTTACCGCCCTTGAGAAGTGGGAATTGTTTCGATCCATCAGATTCTAAACCCGGTTCACAATCGACTCACTCCGCGAAAAGAGTCACTTGGAAAATTAGTGATATGAAAGCAAATCGAAGCGGAGGGAAAAGTGTGGGTGTAAATGTAAATAATAGTAGTACAACTAATGACAATAAGCCTTGGATGAAAGTGCGAAATGTGTTCCCTGGAAAAACACTTAATTCACAAATACACGAGAAAGAGGATTCTTTGGAAGGTGGAAACATTCACGAACATTTGATTAAATCTACGCATATGGCGCAAATGGCGAGAGAGTTGCCCATCAGTGAAGTATACCACGAGCGAAACATGGGTCTAGGGCTGGCCCCACCCTTGTCAAAGCTTTTACTGACGAATAGACTAAATCTGAGCCAAATTGAAAGCAACAGTGGAAATAAAAGTGATACAGATTGTGGTGCAGTGAGTATGGATGACACGATGAGCACCTTTGATCAGTTATCGTTAACTGAAGACTCTGCTGCAGAAAATACTCTCCCTTCTTCCAAAAGTAGTAGCATTAGTAGTGGTGGGAAAAAATCCGTTCCACCCGTCCCTATGAAAAGAAATTTGAAAACTTCCAGTCGTGTCACAGCACGAGGTGGCCCTAAAGGAAATTGTTCTTTTGTTACAACTGCTCAAGTTTCTCCTATCAGTCTCAACTTGGCTGGACTGACTGCCCACGGTATCGGAGGATCTACGAGTTCCAGTTCAAAGAGCTCTCCTAGTGATTTATCCAGAAGAGATGAAGGAGATGGAAGATCTCTGACAGATTCTCAATATGGAAGTTATTCTCCGAGTATGGCACAAAACGACCTCATCCAAACTGCGGCCGCAGTGTATTTTGCCTCCCGAGGAGGGGATCAAAGTAAAAGTACTAATGTTGGCGGTGCCTCAACTATAACCAATTCGTCTTCAGCAGGCAGCACAAATAGTTCCAATAGTAATAATTTAAATAGCAGTAGTAATAATAGCGCTAATAGTAACATGAGTGGTAGTAATAGTGCAAGTGCTAACAGTAAGAACAATTATGTGGACAGTAGTAGTATTGTATTTAATAAAGACCCGTGTAGTGTGGACAGTGCATGTGCACGGGGAAGAGAGAGAGACAAACCCAGCAGTAGTGACAATAGTAAACGCATTGCCAAACATTCGCCAATTAGAAACTGTAAGACTAAACTGCCCATTAACTTAGGGACGTTTGGTCAAAAATCGTCCCAATGCTGACACAGTATTTCTCCGTTTTTATACACCTATATACATAATAACTTGTAATGACAAGCATCAAACATTATAGCAATAAGTAACTTTATGTAATACAAAACATTTTATATTACACAATCAATGATTGTGATTGTACTTTGCTTATTTATACAAAAAACCAATTTCGTAGATATAATAAAGTCAATACGCCATTTTCGCCCAACGAAAATTTTAATGTTGCATTTTTATTCACAGTAGCAAACATAACTGCATATTTATAAACTGCCTACCAGCCTACCTACA
This sequence comes from Pogonognathellus flavescens, assembly GCA_019776165.1. Lineage (NCBI taxonomy): Eukaryota > Metazoa > Arthropoda > Collembola > Entomobryomorpha > Tomoceridae > Pogonognathellus > Pogonognathellus flavescens. Next base: position 55,754 of record JABASD010000529.1, read on the forward strand.
CATATACACGTATATAATACTGCCTTTAATAAAAATCATTTTATATAATGGGAAGATAGTATTTATTTGTTTGTGACCAACTCAGGAGTAGACGTTTCTGAAAATTATCAATTAATTACAATTGTTATGAACCCGCACTGAGGTTTAAAATGTACGAAAATAAATAAATTCGGCATGTCATGTCCCATGAAATTTCATATTAAAAATAGAAAACGATGCAAGTAGCAAATATTGTACAATTAAATATACCTAATATCTACATAAACAAGACTCATAAAATAATGTAATTTCATCATAGTAGTTCTTTATTCCGAAAAGATTAATCAAATTTTGCGTTTCCAAAAACATTACATAAAGTAAAAAGATTGGTTTAAATTTTTTGTTTAATTTTCATCATGTAGGCTCTAAACTAAAAAGCATTATTCCACAACACAGTCCTGCTTTTGAGTACTTGCAAGCAACGGAACTGTACGTGGTGTTGTATACGCTTAGGCTTACACAGTGTAGTGTAACTGTAAGTGTAAGTTACACTACTACGCTAAAGTTCTGCTATGCTACTCATTGTGAGACAGAAATTATGAGAATAGGCACGGCACAGCACACACTCACACACCTAATATATTTTACAATGCCCCATATCAATGCCAAGAAAGGAGTGTAAGTTAAACTGGTGCAAGGGAGGAAGTTGTATGTTGAACATTGAGGATTTGGCATACTTGGGAAGCCGCGAACATATTCCGCGGTTACTTTTAAGTCAGGCGGTTTTCATTTATCGTGCTACATTTATGTCATTATGTCTCTTATCGTTTCAACTTTTTCTTGTTCCAGTTCGCGTTGCATTGCACACTCATATAATATTAACTTACTTGATAATTGACTTTTAAAAGCTTAAGTGGTCGATTTTTGGTAATTAATTAACAAATAATAAGCGAGGGACCTTGACAATTGGAATCGGGATCGGAAAAGGTAGAAATATAGTTGACGAAATCTCAAAAAATCAACTTTTTCATTTTTTCATTTTTCGTGATTTTGGCACACCAAGTCGCATTTGGTGTGCCAAGACGAGCATTACAAAAATTATGAATTATTTATAATCGCGAAAAATAAAAAAGTTGTGATTGTGAGATTTGGCTGACTATTGTGCCACCTTATCCGATTCTGCGTTGTGAAGGCACCTTGGGTAATAGTAATAAGAGTCAGACGATTTATACACCCGGCTGGCTTCTCCTACTCCTGCCTGTTCTGCTGCAGTGCCTGCCTGTTAGCTCCGAGACTCAGACAGCGCCTGCACTTTGCTGCTGTCAGCCCTGTCTCCTCCGTCCTCCTTCACTCTTCCTCAGTTGTGGTGTAGTTGTCAGTAGTTGGTCTTCAGTTCAGTTCGGCGTGATCACTCGTTCTCGTTCTTCACTTCAATCTCTGCTGTCGTTCGTTCCGTATCTCCGTCAACATTCTCCACACTTGGAAGTTCATTCAAAGTTAATTATTCTTCGTCACTTTACCCGTGGTAATTTTGCAATAATGGCTTCTTCGCCTTTCAAACTGCTACAAACTCCGACAACATCTGCAGTGGAAGGTAAATATTGAAATACATAAAATAAATTAAGGGTTATGATAGCTTTAATAATAACAGGACAACAATAAGGTTGAAGACGTGTACTTAAATGAAATTTGATTTGAAAATAGATCTCCAATCTCAGAGTCGGGAATTAAAAACTCCTCGATCAAGTTCAAGAATTCGCAAGAAGCTGGAAGAGAAAGAAAACAAGGTAAAATTGAAAGATTTTCATCAGGTAGTCACTAATCATAAAACAATACATAATTTTTAATTTTTGCTATTTATTATCGTTAAATTATTATGAACGAATATGTGCATATATAGGAGGATGGAAGAAACGTGGATTCGGGAGATGAAAGTTTGCCCAAAAAATCTAAAATGGAAAAGTCCAAAATCAACAAGTTGTTGCAGCCATCAACAGGAATCAAATCCTCATATTCGACAGCGAAGCAAGTTGAAGATGAAGTTATGATAAACTGGACAGCAACAAAGAAATCAGCACATTACAAACAGTCACTGGAAGTGCAAGATGGCAAACAAGTTCCTATCGTCAAGCCCTGCCTGATTGTTCTTGATGATATTATCAAAAAAGAAGTCACAGTCAAAACTGACGAAAAGGATGATTCAAGTGGCAGCGTAAGTTTTTTTATGCAATAAACCATTGATTGTAAACGCATGAAGTTTTATTTATTTACTATTTGGCAATTTAGGAGGACGAAAGTCTGTTAAACAGTGATGATGATGACTGGAACCCTGGCAACAAGCAGAAGAATGTAAAGAACAGATTGGTTGTAAAAGCTAAAACTAAAGTTGGCTCTGGCGAAGACAAAAAAAGTAACAAGGATTATCACAAAGAATTTTGTCAAAAATGCAAGACAGGAGGGTTAATAGTGTGTTGTAAGACTTGCCCGTCAGCGTACCACACTACATGCGTGAATCCACCTCTTACCGTAATTCCAGACTCGAAATGGCGATGCCCTCGCTGTGCGGTAGGTTATTAATTTGACAAATGTATTTTTTGGTTTATTACTAATTTTTTGCATTACTAAGATTGTAATAACCCCAAACATTATGTTTATAGGTCGAACCGTTATCATGCAAAGCTACAAATATTCTAAGCTGGCGTTGGATTGATGAGGAAAAATACCGGGTCAAATATAATTCGCTTTCTGAGAAGAAGAGAAAATATATGTCTGTACCTCGGCGAGAATTTTTTGTAAAATGGTTAGACCGGTCGTATTGGCATTGTTCATGGGTTTCCGAAGAGCAAATCGGGGCTTTCCACCCAACGTTGTTAAGATCATACTTCAAAAATGAAGGAATCGGGGCACTTGATGATGTAGAGCAAGAAATTCCTGGAGATGATACTGATCCACTTTATAAAACCTTCTACAAGTACGGAGTGCAACCTGAATGGCTTCTTATTGATCGTATTATCGATCATGAATCTTACAATATACAAAATTCTATCGTTATTGACTACATGGTCAAATGGAGAGGTGTCCCATACACTGAAGCAACATGGGAAGATGAGGTCAATACGGATATTCCTGACTTCAAATTATTTCAAGAGATATACGATGTAAGTTCCAATGTTATGTAATGATTGGGCATATTTTGAAGATGTATCACCATCATAATGTTCACAGTCTATAGTTGATTTTACATTTTTTGACATGAAGGAAGGTAGAATGGTGTCGACAGGGAAGTCTGTCCACAAAACTCCCTTCGATCTGACTAAGGATGCCCACAAACTGTAAGAAATAAAAAGTGTTTTACACCCTAATTGACATGTAACCACATAATTTTAATCTGTTTTTTAATTAATTGGGTCCTTTTTATAACAGGAAACATATTCATCTGCAACCTGTGGAACCAATTTGTGACATTGCTGTGAAATACGAGGAACAACCTTCATTCATTAAACCTGGGCTCCATCTTCATCCATATCAAATGGATTCTTTGAATTGGTTAAGGAGTTCGTGGCATCAAAAGAGAAATACAATTTTAGCAGGTAGTAATGGTCAACAGTTTTTTATTACAATCCTTCCATTTTTATTACAAGTTTCAATTAATGTTTCTTGATATAATTATTGTGTTTCTTATAAAATAATTTTCTTACAAAAATTTAAAGATGAAATGGGGCTTGGCAAGACCATTCAAGCAATTAGTTTTCTCTATTCCCTGTTCAAAGAAGGACACTGTAAAGGACCGTTTCTGGTAATTGAAATAAAATATTTGGTTTTTACAAGAAATATGTATACTGCATTATACTTGATTTTATTAACAATAGGTGAGCGTTCCTCTATCCACTGTTGTCAATTGGCAAAGAGAATTCGCGTTATGGGCCCCGGACATGTACGTCGTCGCTTACGTAGGTACTCATGCAGAGAGATTTATTATCCGCGAGCGTGAATTCTCGTACACTAGAGGATCAGTAAGAGGTCATAAAAACCCCGGAAGAATGACCAACGCTATTAAATTTGATGTGTTATTAACATCCTATGAGATGATCTCGATTGACTTAACCTGCTTGTCTTCAATCAATTGGACTGTTGTGGTCATAGATGAAGCTCATCGGTTAAAAAATATAAATTCTAAGGTTGGACTAATTGAATACAAGTTTGAGTGTTTCGTGTGGATAATAGGACAATAGTATAAGGCTTTAAAATTTCATTTTGTCTGTTTTTTTAGTTTTTCAACGACTTAAGAGAATACAGCACGGATTATAAATTATTGCTTACGGGGACACCTGTACAAAATAATTTAACGGAACTCTTTACTTTATTAAAGTTTTTGCTCCCTGACATGTTTGAAGAATTAGATTGCTTGCAGCGAGATAGTGAGGATGAACGTACTGATAAGGAGGAACTAATTAAAAATGTTCACAGCATGCTTCAACCGTATCTGCTTCGTCGAGTTAAAGACGATGTCCTGCGGGTAAGTTTGTGTAAATATTTATTTAATATCAACCTTTTATTAGGTCAAGTGTCATTCTTTATTGTATGGCAATTACAAGAGGTAAGAAAAATAAATGAGGATAATTTATTTGTAGGATTTGCCATCAAAATCCGAATGCATCGTGAAAGTGGAATTAACTCCTATGCAAAAGAAGTACTACAAATACATTTTAACGAAAAATTTTGACGGTCTTAACTCAAAGAGTGGTGGTCACTGGGTAAAATTCTAATTTATTTTAAAAATGCTGAACTCCCTTTTCGTCAAAAATAATCGCATGGGTATTAACTGAATTCTACTTTACAGGCTACGTTAATGATGGTTATGGTGGATTTACAAAAGTGCTGTAATCATCCTTATCTATTTTCTACGGCTATGATGGAAGCACCCCTGTTACCATCCGATATTTATGAGACAAAAGCTTTGGTTGAGGCGTCTGGAAAGCTTGGCTTACTAGAAAAACTTCTTCGCGAGTTAAGTGCAACGGGACATCGTACTCTAATTTTCTCCCGCTTCACTAAAATGCTAGACATTCTTGAAGATTTTTTGAATGGATCTGGCTACAACTTCGAACGTATTGATGGCTCTATAACCGGAGCTCAAAGGCAGAGTTCGATCGACAGATTCAATGAACCAAATTCAAAGTCTGTGGTTTTCCTCCTTAGCACCAAGTGAGTTATAAATTAATTTCTGACTTTTGTTTACAAATGGTAGCTGTTATAGATCGTCAAAATTAAATCATGTACAACTTTTTGTGCATTTGTAGGGCCGGTGGGTTAGGAATTAACTTGGCTACGGCAGATACTGTAATATTGTATGACTCTGACTGGAACCCTCACAACGACATCCAAGCTCTCTCCAGAGCTCATCGAATTGGACAAAAGAATAAAGTGATGGTGTATCGATTTATAACTCGAAATTCTATTGAGGAACGTATGTTGCAGGTAGCTACGAAAAAAATGGCCTTGAACAATGTAGTTTTAGAAAATGGACAAGTGGGCTCCAACAGTACTTTAACATGCCAAACGCTGGACGCAATTATTCGTCACGGGACCGAATCGCTCTTCCAAAAGGAGACCAGTGAAAACAATGTTCGAGATCATTTTACAGACGAAATAATTAAAGAAATGCTGGATAGATCGAAAGTGCACACTGATTTACAACTAGCTGCTGTCTCTGACCTGATTCCTACTGTAAAAACTTGGTCTTGTACTACTGGGGTACGCGTTATTGTCATTTCTTCCGCATAATATACAACTATACACCATTTTCTTATGCATGTTTTGGAAAGCAACTTATGAGCTCATAATATATTTAGTTCATTTTGATGTACATTTCTGTCATTTCAAATCTCATTCTACTCTCAAGTGTAATTTTGTATTAAACATTTTGAATTCTAGGAAACCGGAAATGCCACCAAAATAGAAGATACCGACGCAGACTATTGGACAAAAGTGCTCGGACCCCATTGTGATAAAAAAACTCAACCTGCCGATACAGACTTAAGTGATAAAAAAAGAGTTCGCAAAGAGGTCAACTATGAGGATTTCTACGATGATGCAAAATTCCTGGAATCCTTGAAGTATGAGGACAGTGAAAATGACGGATAAGAAAGCCAGAAGCGGTAGAAGTGCCAACATGTTCCAATCAAGAAATATTTTTCAACTTAAAGATTCAACAAGATACTGATGTATAGTATTAGTACTTTCTAGTTCGGTTCATTCCAGTGATTAATGGAATCTCTATTTTTTGCATCATCAATATTTATGATTTTTTTTAGGAATGAATACTTTACAGGTTTCAAGGTGAAGTGACTAACGTAAGATATTTTTTAGCTGTTTGTATTCAAAATAATTTGATGATGTATTTTAAAATTTCACATTGAAATTGAATAAATAAACTTTCAAGTTGACATTTTGAATAGTTATAAGTTAAGTAAATATATTTATTGCGTAATTGATAAAACCCATAAATAATGGAGAATGTGAGCCAAAATTATGGAACCCACAAACCGTTCGCAATTGAAAAAAAACTCGCACATAAACCACAAATTCATAATGGTTTGATTTCATTCATTCTAATTTGAAATGTGTCTTGAAAGAAGTAAAAAATGAATAATGTGAGCTTAACCAAAGCAAATGTCTACGGAGCTGGGGTGTTTATGAACAAATCTGCATGTCCTGTGTTATTAATTAGTATGTAATAAATGTTTGCGCTGTGCATGCATATAAAACAAAGCTTGCAAATGTATCAACTTCAAAACCCGATCCGAACCCGCAAATTAATATAATTTTAGATCTGCACCCGTGTGAGTCTGTTTTTTGTGCTGATACCCATACAACAACCTCATTACTCATTATCATCAAGTCACTCATACATAATAAAACAGTTGAAGATATGAAATCATGGTTTCACGCATACTGGGGAAAGCTTTCCACAATAAAGGCACATTCTTTAAAATCTGAACATTAAACCATGCCAAGGTCTAGTACATTCATTTTATATTTTATGGTATCATATCATAAAGTAACCAGTAGTTGCAATGTTATGATTACCAGGGCGAACTCGATTAGTAGGGAGCTATGTGATTACCTAAGACTTACTTAGTTCACATTAAATTATCTGCTAGATTTTTTAAAATGTAATAATTTAATTGAAACAATAATTTAATTAACAATTTACACAAACTGAGGTGTCTAAATACATATATTATATTAACCTACTTAGTCTTTTTAGGCAAATTTCCAAATGCGTTTATGACAGTCGATTTTGTTCCTGTAGCACTAGTTGTGATGTTAGGATGAACAATAATTGGCTGTGCAGTTGCCGGCAGAGTCATTAGCGTACCAGGCATTGATCCTCGTTGATCCCATTTTGATTTTCTTCTGTTTTCACTATCCATTTGTATAGCTTTAAAATTAAATATGGATAATAAGTTTTATTTCATATAGTATGTACAACTAACGATAGTATGAAAGTGGTAACAATCATTGTTTCATGTATATTATTGGTATAGATTTCGATATTTCAATGAACTATAATTTATACCAGGTTGAGAGGGTAAATTAATCTGTTTCTTAACAGTTCCAGATTGAAACTCAACTTTCGTTCTTTCCTTCTTTTCCTTCTCCCGACGATCCATTTCAGTTTTTTGAACTTTTGCCAATTCATCGTAATACGAAGACGCTCCCCAAACATGCGGATCGTAAATATCCTACAAAACAATTAAGCATAGATTAAAAATGATTATAAAGTTTAAAGTAAATACATATATCAAAGCAAAGCAATACATTAAACGGAAGAAATGTTCAATAAATACTTACTCTTGGATAATTCGTTCCCAATTCATCAATATTACAATGCTTGATTAGTTTTTCATATATACTGGGGTTTCGAAAATTTTTATTGGATTGAATGTATGTGTTCATGTCAAGTTCTCCTCGCTGCTTCTTAGTGTATAGTTTCGTTATTTTGTCTTGTAATTCATTTGAGCATTTTCCTGAGGGCTCCGGAGGGATTTTCACACTCTTCACGTTGTCATCGTTATTTACTATGGTAATGTCTTCCTCCCCAATATTATCAGATTGAATAGATTCCTGAGTGTCTGTCCTGTCTTGTGATGTTATATCTTGCAGGCTATCAGTGTGGTAATCGTCGACTTCGTCATCGTCAATCAAATCATCTTGATAAGAAACCAAGCCATGAGCATTTCGATTCTGAGCGTCTTCCAAACTGGAGACAGAATTTGCATCCAGGCTATTAGAATCCCCTTGTGACTGGGACGAAACTAAAGACAGCATTAATTTATTATATTGAATGAGCACATTAAGTCATACTTTGGGATAATTCGAATTACAAATTTTATAACATTTTGAGTTTGAGTTGTGATCAGCTATAAAGCTCGTAACTTACTATGATTAGTCTCCTCTTCCTCCTCTTCTTCTGAATCCGTGTAAGTAGCAGTTAACGACGCGAGGGCAGAATGACTTCCGGACATGTTGATATGGAAATAAAAAATGATGTCCTCTACTAAATGCTTAAGATGTCAAATCTTTGTCTTTTAAAAAGGTACAAAAATTAATATCGAACGTTATTATTTTCTCACTAACTTTAACCATAATCGTACGCTATTTACATACAACAGCTAACTTAAAAATTACGCGCGAAAATTCTTCTACTTCGCCACATTATTTAGTACAGCTGTTCATATGTATTAGTGTTATATAGATTGGGAAAATTCATTTATTATGTTACCACACGCTGTAAAAGGGTTTCACCTTGAACAAAATATTATGACTATGACGGATTAGACAGAATATAATGAAGAAATAGGATTAAGTTCACTAGATCAGATATTTTAGTTATAGTCTATTGTAGCCACAAAGCTACTTTTATTCAAATAAGAAACAACAAAACCTGTGTTCCTTTTTTCATACCTACTTTACCTACATAATACAATCAGTGTCAATCTGTCAATGATTAAGCAACTGCACTGTATTACTGAAACACGGTGAAATTATTCAGAATCCTACACCACACATTTTAATCAAATGCAAGATATCATTTTGGTGGTTTGTACGTTGGTTGCAGTTGTAGTAGATAGGTGCATTTTTACCAATGATACTGTGGCAAAATGTGGGAAATATTTGCATTAATTTCATATTTTTACAATTTACCAAATTTAGCCATGCTGATTTACATTTACTTATTTTTGTATGTTTATAATTACATGAAAAGAATCAGTGGATTAGTTGGCAAAACCATAAGCCTATCTGGGGAGCTTCGAAAATAACGCATTATTTTGATAACGTAATACTTGTATATTCCCTCATCCGTTAGTTGGACCCGTGATCTTATTAATTGCATTTTCCACACAACACCATCTCAAATGAACTGCAGCACCGCGCACGGTTTACAATATAGGCCAGAATTATCAACATAGCGCATAGCAGCAATAACAGCAGGCAGCAACTACCTAGATGAGGGGTCCACCCCAACCCTAGGGTTAACCCCAACAACCGTAGAGTTAACCCTAACAACCCTAGTTTATTTGGGGTTGGGGTTAAAAAGCTTGGGGTAGGGTTGGGGTCAAAAAACTTAGGGTAGGTTTGGGGTCGTATATATGAATCGGATTTTACTCTATGGTTTTCTGGTCACATTGAAGAAGCCTATATTACCATACCCGTATACCTTCTATTACCCTGGTATGTATGTATTTAGTTTGGTGTCGAGGTTGAAATTCAGCAGAAAATAATTTGTTTCTGACTGATCTGGATTGGAGTGGGCACAACAGCGCAAATTATGAAAAATTTCTGAAATTTCGATCGCAAATAATTTTCTTGCCTTACTTTAACCCTTCATTTCTTATTTACAATAGTAACATAATAATTAATTTGTATCGTGGGGTTAGGGTTAAATAAATTGTACTATGAGGTTAACATGTTTCAGCCAAGGGCGTAACTACGTATGAACTCAACGGGCTTGAGCCCCCCCCCTCCAAATTCCGGAAAAAGGGGGTTGTCAAACAAAATTTGTGGCCTTCGATTTAGACGTTTGTTGGGGTTTCAGCCCCCACTAAACGGCTCGAGCCCCCCTCATTACAAATTTCTAGATGCGCCCCTTCAGCTAAAATGTTGGGTTGAGTCGAGAAAAAATGGCTGAAAAATGCTTGCGGTTGGGGTTCATAAAGTCGACCCCAACAACATCTCTATGAATGGGCAACTAGCAACTCTAACTCAATCCACCATACGCATACCAAAATACCAACTTATTCCAATGCAATATTATAACAATGACAATACAATACGGCCGAATTTTTTACGTGATATTTTGAATGTTGAACTATAACATACATACAACCACATCAGTTCCACCGTCCGTCTCCACGTAAAACAAGATGTGCTGCTGCTGACTTTGTAGCAGTGCCATGCCAGTGCCAGTGTGATAGTTCTTCTGACTCTGACTGCTCTGCTGACCAGAAACCAGAGAAAATATTGTAGCAGAAAACAAGGATCATTGCAGTTGCTTGCAGATTAGATTAGAACTGGGAATAGCAGGAGTAACTGTTACAATTTCTGCACGGATTACGGAACTTGGAGTAATTTTTGCTCTTCTGTCTTCACTGTTCACCTGTATTTTCTCAAAGTCAAAATTCAAAATTATACTCCATTGTACTGTGGACTGTTCGTTCGTTGCTGCCTGACAGCTGATTGTTGATTGTCGTTCCAATTAGAACTGAAGAGAAAAAAGGTAAAACTTATTAATAAGTGTGCCTGTGGTGTGTGGTGAAATTAAACTTGGAGGTTGGAAGTAGTTTAGTACGTAATTGCCATTCTTCTTTTAAAGATTATTGGAAAATATTTGACAAAACCAAACGATCAATGATTAAATTCATTCGAGATTCGTTGACAGTTGACATCCCACTAAAGACAATGACTAACTAAAGATTGTGTATGGATACTTCAATCAGTCTTACTATTGATGAACGAACGTTGATTTAGCCACTAATTATAATCATACATCATATGGGAGATTGGCTTTATGTTCTATTGTCCTATTTTACAATTAACAATATACTAATACTTACCATGTAAACAATAAATGTATTACATTTACAATTTAGTAAATGGAGAAGGTCATAATCCTATAGTTTGCCATTTGCTGACGGTCAATTGAGTGGAAGATAGCCACCCTTTACTTTCCTACTACTAACAAATAACGACTGAATTAGTCTCATGCATTTATTATTTACGTACATAGTCACAGGTTCAGCATAAAGCTTCACAATCTAAGAAAAAAATTGATTTCCTCCTCCTTAGCTGTCAACTGTTCAACTGTTAGCAGTTTATTTAGTCTTATGAGGCTTAAGAAATGGCAAGGAATCTTGAAGACTGATGTCTCAAATCCAAAACCAATATATATCCTATTGTCATTAATTACATTCACAGTTATAGTTCAAAAATTTGGTTGCTGTTAAGTTGAGACATGAGATATTCGTCATTGTCACACATCCTACATCATATTTTATAGTTCTGCAATAATATTATTAAGTATTACTTACAAGGCTATAGTTAGAACATTAAATTTAAGTATATGATGACCTATAATGATGACCATCTTTGTTCAGATATGGCTTTCAAGTTGGCAATACTTAAATTATTTATTTATTGCTATTTAGTGTTTTATTTTCCTTTTAATCACATTGCTTTATTTTCAGATTAATCAATACTGCCAATACAATATAGTCCAAATTGTTTGTAACTGTAACGTGTTGAACGCTGAATGAGTGACGGATTCAAACTTATACCTTTTATGATTAATATTTTAAACCTATTGATGATTTTTGTTTTCGTAAATCTAAACCATCCCGATCAGCCTTTTTTAAGTTTATGGTCAATGTATGCAATTATTTCATCCAATATCAGCTATTTGTTAGTATTAACTACTGCAGTGGTGTTTGGTTTGTTTTGACCTTGATTTGGTTTATTGATTGTTTTCACTTTGGCATTTGGCTCAATATTATAGGTAATCGTAGCGCGAGTAAAGACACTGTGTACTAGAAGAGCAACATTAGAGTTCGAGAATCATCAAAGATAAAATCTTAATGGGTGATTAACATACAACTGTTTGTTTATGTATTTATACAGTGGTGCAGTGGACAGAAGAGTTTCGAGGAATTATTCGTGAAGTCAACTATTATCAATTATCAGTCACTACCACCACTGCTAACAAACAAAAACAAGTTTCATTTCAATCAATCCAAGAATCAATTGGATATTTTCCAAAAATCGACAATTGAGTGATAGTCAACAACAGGATATTAATTCCGAATCAGGATTCAGGGATTATTAAAATGTTTCATTTTCTTTTAAAACCTCTATTGAACCCTATTGGTGCGGACGAAGATGAACGAGGTTACTGATCAAATAAATTTAAGCGAAAGTTTTACACAAATATTTGATAGTTAATTTAAAGAATACGAAAACATTCTACTTTTAATTAAAATAAAATTAATGAAAGGGGAGCTGAAACATTATGTTGTTAATTACATATAATTTGTCAACATTTACTAACCACTTACTTTTGCGTTTAGTTTTAATATATATTCATGAGTGGTATGATTTTTTTGTGTATGTATTGTCGATGAGTCAATGTTAATATATTTATATGATTTGTTTAGAGGACAATATGGGAACGGCGTGGAAAAAAATAAGCAGTAACAGTCCTTTAAAAATTAAAAGGAAAACAGAAGACTCATATGTTGCCTACTCTTTCAAACCCTTTGTCTTTGAATCCGTTTCTCCAGCTATTCACTGGGACGCTCATCGATTATCTGGTAAACTTTTAGTACTCTATTTCAGAAGTTTCAATTTTGCTTTTAACTCAACATCTAATAATATTTAATTGTTATGTAAATTATCTATATTAAGCTTATATTGAGATTTAAAACACAATAACTGACCACAAACACAAAACTTCAATATAGGGGTCAAAATATAGACAGATATATGAATTCGACAATATCAAAAATATTCTGTAAAAGCAAGGTTGATGACCTGTGGTGGTATTTCGTTTGTCTTTACTGTGAATATGTCACATGGGAAATTTTTTGACATTGGAGCAAATATGCTATTAGTCTCAAAAAAATTCTAAAAAATTACAATTTATATTACAATTTACAAAGTGTAATTATGTTTGATTATCTCTAGTGTTTTTATATTTTTGTTGTGTAATACAACCGAACTAGTGGAACTAGGTTAAAATGGCCTTAAAGTGGGTTGTTTTTAATATTTAAAAAAACATGTATCGATTAGATTATATTTATGATGTGGTTGGCCCGGTGGTATAACAATATCTTATCAAAAACAAATATACACGTGTAACCACTTGATAGCTTGCTTGTTGAACTGTTAAGAGCAGCGCAGTGGTATAATGTGTTTTTTATTAGGTGTTTGAGAAAGAGTACATTGCTCTTTTTTTAATTGCAAAATCGAAATCGTGTAACTGAGAATACATATTTTGTACTCAAATACAATGTTCAATGTTCAGTGCACTTTGGTTCATCCCGATGAAGATGATACAACGCCACGAATTTCACTCATGCATTTTTGATTGTTATTGTTGTAGTGATTTTATTGAAGAGGTTTTCCAATTTCCATGTATTAGTTTAGCGTACCTGTTGTGCACAAAGTAAAGGTTATTTTTGTAGCATTTTATAACATTACCACTGGATAAAGAGTTCCGATTTTGATTTTACATTCTGAGGATGATTGCCGTATCCGCTAGACTAATACACCGGGCACAATGTCTCTCAAATGGAGGCGGGATAACATTTCAACACGATTTTTATTTAGTAGCGAAGCTACTATATGTTTTTGTTTTGTCTGTCTATCTATCTATCTATCTATGTATCTGTGTGCACTACTACTTGAGAACGGTTTGAGATATTGGACTCAAACTTGGCACACGGGCTGTAGAGGTCCATGGGACGGCTGAGGTCAAAGATGGGGTCAATCGGTCAACTCC
>JABASD010000530.1:0-69781 GCA_019776165.1 Pogonognathellus flavescens
CAGAAATGCGCTCAGAAAATACCAGATGGCTCAGTAGTCGAATTTGTCTGTTTTGCAGATATCGAATATGAAATGAATAATCAATGAGTGGGTAAAAGTTACAATGAACAAAATGACGACGTGTGTGTGTCAGTCGCTTTGTGTGTTAAGTTATGTAAAGTAAATTCCATACACACAGACAGAAGTATAGCACATAGAAAATATCACACGAGGATACCACAAGACAAGACACAAGACTTCATAATAACAAAGTGCATGCGAATAATCCATTGTGTGATGGATTGGTTTGCTTTCATTTATGTTTATTTTATAATTGTGAATGGGTTGCTTTGGCTTTGCACGCGAAACACAATGGATAATAAAGACGTGTACAACTTCAACTGTGTACTACAGCTTGGCTGTACGAGTAACAATTAAAACTGTTACACATTTCTACCTTTTCAAACCAAATGGTACCTAAATAATAATAAATTCATTTGGAATGGACGATGGAAGTCACAATATGAAAAATACTACTGTGCTTTGCTTGGCTTTTTTGCGTGATCATCGATGTGATTATTGATGGCAGTGTATGATTGAAAAGAATTATTTTGATGAGACTTGAAATGGTTTAGTAGATCTCGATCTGTATGGCAAAGAAGAAAAGAGTATTCAATTTTCAGGGAGTAAGTTGCATTGCATGCATGCACATTTATTATTTTATCTCTGCTGAAAATGTATAGAGATATACAGAGAACAGTTTGCTTTCTAGAAATTGAATCTTCTACTATATTTTATCTTGCAAGTACATAATTATTGCATTATGGCTTTACAGACTCTTTTTGCTGTAACTGCTGCCAGTAGTTTTCTTTGAACTTTTCAACAAGCCTATATAGTATATTATATAGAGTTTACAATTGTATTGAGCTAAAAGTATTCATTGAGAATTCAATGTTGTCTCTGTTTGTACAGAAAAACGAGGTGACTCAAAACATGACAATCAAATCAACTATTTAGTTCATCTCAGATCTTAAGAATAGGTACTTCGATGTACTTTAAGCGAAATGAAGGTTATTTCACTCACATTCAAATTTTCTATAGACCATTTATAATTGATAATCATGCGAAGCAATTTCGCTAGGAAGGTTATGCTTCTAACTTGACATTTATTATGCAACCTTAATGAAAATGAAATGAAGTATGTACGTAAGCATAAAAATCATTAATTTGTTTTACTGTAATCCCCTATTTGTAAATTGTATCATTACTATTAATACTTCTACGTTACGTTTGTTAGGTTACGTAAAATCTTGATTTTAACGTTGCAAGCTATACACACAAATGTCATTTTACACTTAATAGCAAATACTGCTAGTACCTGAATTATTTGTCATTATTTCATCGTGCACAATACTTGTGTGAATTTCATTAACCAATAATGCCTTCAGCAAGACAAATTTCATAGATTGAATCGTAGATTTTGTTGAGTCTTATTGTAAATGAATAATGTTAAAGCAAATAGTAAAGGTACATGCATTTTATAAAAATTCAAAGAGCGTTCACAGAGATTGCACTGTTTTTCTTTTACTCGGTGGATGAGAAGAAATCTACAAATGTGTATCTTATTATGGCTGTTAGGTATTAGACACATAACCTTTCTACGGCCCCTAAGGTACATCTTGCTGCAATTAAACTCGATGAGAATGTTATAATAAATCACACACAATTAAAAGAGTGTATATTACATTTCATACGATTAGCATCTGAGGCTTAGGGTACCATAATAAAATAATAATGCATACACGCACTTACTAAAACTATTACGACTATGTATAGTTGAGGTATGTTATGGGTTGTATTTACACAGAGGGAGGCTGAGGTAAATAAATGTCCACTCGATTCAATATAACTCAATAATTACAATTTACTAATACAGTTTCATAATTAGCTTTATGTTTATAGCTGTAAAATGTTCACCTTGCTCGCTTGAACGATTTTGTTTGTCTGCCAACTTAGTTTTCGTGTACGTAGACAGACAGTACTTCGTTTTGAACTAAAAGAATAATTTATTAGAAATATTTTTATCGTGAAATCTTTCTGGCAATTTAGCTACGATACGGTGTCATCGTTTCATCAATGAAACCTCTACAACAGTTCTCTGATTCAGAGCGTGAATGTACATAGCCTCTGGCTACTGCAATATTCGTAGTTGGTTCGTAAATAGAGATTTTTGTTATATAAATGATCAAGCGAACAATAAAGCCTTGCCAAAGCGTGTTGGCGGCTCAGGTTTGTCCAAAAGTGTTTTATTTGGCGAGATAGGAAAAGTATTACCTGTCAGTTCAAACGCTGTGGTTCATCATACGTAAAAAAGCATCAAAGTCTCATCAGAGCATTACATTTTAGACATTTCGAACAACAACAAACTGCATGCAATTGCATATAAATACATGTAGTGTATATGTAATACCTATAAACATCACAAGAAAGTATGATAGCGTTTATCCAAGATTCTACATATTATACACAGGTAGATTATTGTACTTAATATAATTCCCTTCGAGGATAATATGTGCATTAATGGCTTTTCGCACTAAATACAGTTGTTGCTTGTACGATTAATATAATTCCGTGACTCACCGTGCAGTTCCCTAGAAATTCTCGAAAGTTTGCCCTTTCAAGTATAGTCATTATTATGCTACTAACGCTGTAATAAATAAGTATTAGCAATTTCAAACTATTTTCAGATTTTGCCATCGAGATTTCTGTACAAGAACAATTCAAGCTGCACAAAGAACTGAACCACACAAGGGCTCTTTACAAATGAAAACACTTTTATTAGCTTTGTCTATATTTTGCACATCAATTTGTATACAAATTTTTATTTTGAGGTCACGAACGAAATGAACATTTTCATTATGAACCATGAAGTTCCCTAAAATGCTACATCAATCAAAAAATCATTTTCCGATTCGAGGAACACACAGCAGGGAAGTTCTTTTTCTAAAATCATCGAAGTACCTATACAAATAGCTACGGCATTCCAAAACTTACTTTTCAAACTTAGAACGATGTAAATCTATAATATTTTCCAAAAAAAATGTATCCACCTCCACCAGGAGTACAATTCTGAGTGATTAGTCATCATTTTTGATAATTGCCCATGTTAATTCTGTTGTTAATGAATAATAACAATAATAATAATAAATCTCTCCGTACATGTGTTAAAAATAAAAACAGGTACTTAAAAACAACTAGGCAGTTAAGAACTTTAAGTGTAGAGTGTATAGTATCAGTAGACATAATTATTACACAAGGCACAAGGTGTGTGATAGCTCAGGTCTGTAAATTTCCTTTTAGTGCACTTTTATAGAATTTATACTGCTGCATAAGAGCTCGAGTTGTATAATAATTAAGAAAATTACATATAAAGTTCATACACAGTTACGTCCTTTCCTTCTGACTTTCTTTTATCTTATCACTCAATTATGTGAGTGTTTTATTGTACTTCTTAGTAGTGGTATTATGTATTTATTCTGAGTCTAAGTCGTAATGGTTGTAATGATTAATTAAATTTATTGTCAGTATTATGTGAGTGAATAAGCAACCTTTACAGAAAATTTACAAACTATAGTTCAGCGAATTAAAACTGATTAGTCATTGTAGCGTAAAGAATGTTATACTTTAACTTACATTGAAACTCAATGATGAAATAAAAAATGCCAACACTTTATACGCTGAATGATTTCTAAAGAACAAAACTAAAACCGCCGCTATTATTTACATACGAGACAATGTGTAAACAATAATTGCAGAATATAATTTCGCACTACTATAAAAATTATCATTCTATAGAGCATAGCTTTCTGTCTGACGAATTCAATGCATTCATTAAGTACTACAATTTTTCTTAACAAAGACCTTAATAAATTCTCCGGGATAAATATTCCTTTAATTATTGTAATTATCTATAATCTATATACACATGCACAGTTGTATCACTTTTACAAATACAAATGCCATAAATTAACCCTTCAAGTCTCACATAACATAATGCACAGACAGGAACTTGTCTTTAGTACAGATATACATGTATAGTAGTTATACACAATCGTAAATTGATATTTTAAGTACGAGTAAATAATAATGTGTGAGAAATAAATAAAATACCACAACAAAGGCAATTCTGATATAATGAAATGAGTTATATGATGTGAAAGCGAATGGAAAATGAAATCTAAAGAATGCACGAGCATGTATAGTGTGGACACAGTTAAAGAATGTAAACATTAACGTGTGCACTATATGCAGCTCTAAACAGACTATAAACATCAATCAGATGAGAATATTAACCAATTAACGTATGGCTAAGTACACAATGAACTATTAATCCATACTTCATTTATTATTAGATCATTGACTGCATATTGTACAAATCAACAACACATAATCATAATATATAGGGTCATAAACCGGTATGGATTGTACCAAGTGTAAGAAAAATCGTTTCATAAGTATAATAGCTAATACATTCTATCATATTCATATTCTTAAGCTTCGAATAAACTTTTACCAAAATTCTCCTTAAGTATACATGCAAAATTGTTTTTAGTTAAATCACAGGAGGTGTACTTGATTAAAGAACCTGTGTAGAATGAAGTTATATTTTAAATGCCCTGTCGCAAGTATTCCTGAAAGGTGATTACTTCATAAAATAAATAAATTACAAGTAAAAGAGCAACACTCATCATCGTTATCTTTGTAAAGCTCTTTGGTAATAGAATACAAGTCATAATGGTAATAATTAGTATTATTATATGGGAACTTGTCATAAAAATGAAAAATATGATTAATGATTAATGTGAAAGTGTGAATACGCCACTGAAAATAGAACAGGGATGTTTCTGCTGATAAGGTTTACAATGTTTAAGACCTAACGAAGAACTACACATAAAAAAGAAATAAAAAGCTTCGGCGATTGATGAAGATAACACGGTGCTGCTAATTACTAAATTGTTAGGTAAAAGAAATTAAAACTAATATATTGCCAGAAATTCACCAAAGCAAGCAATCACGAACAGATTACAAGCGTAAACTCATACTGATGTAATAATTACAAATGAATTCTCTCTTAGGGTTTACTAGGGCACTAGTGAAGGATTCGATTCATAAATGTAACATTTGCGTGTGTTACGGTTTCTGTAATACCATAAATTGTAAAAAATGAAATCTTTATTGAGGTATAACGCGGATTTGTAAATAATAATTGTAGTATTCATTACGATAAGTTTGTAAGTTTGTATATAGAGGTCGAATGAATTACCATGCACCAGAACACTTAATCTTGACTTTATTTTCATTTTGCATTGCGTTCGTGGAAAATATTGTGTCTATTCTATACCTGCAAAAATCCATGTCTTTGCATTTCGCATCCATGAAAATATGCATAAGAAGTACCTTATACCCATTTCCTATTTAATCTAGAGGTGAGACCTCGTAAGAATTATTACGGAAAATTAATGTGTCTTTGAACTATTTTCCTCGTTTGTATCTTTGCAATCGGATTTGGGTACTTTTCTTTCATGCACCTTTGCAGAAATTTTTTATCTATATAACCACGAAATGTGGACGTAAGCTTAAATGTTGTTTGAATTAGCGGTATTTACTTTTAGATAAAAATTACAATTACATATTGAAATTGGCCAACCAAATTGAGAAAGTACCTGATGATATTTATAAGTAAATAATTATTCTGTCATCAACAATTTAATTGTGGAGTAATTTATTAGAACTGATTTAATGTAAATCTCCTATAGGCATAATAATGGGTAATACTGTATAAATTATGAGTAAATGATTCCTAATAAAAACGATAAAGGTATGTAAGTAGGTTGGTCGGCTATTCACGTTCATTCTGCTCACAAAGAAATTAATACTAATTACCAGATACTCATTGTCAAAGGTATGTACATGGAAATTGACAGATTAAGAATTAAGATCTTAGTATCTGCAAAAAAATTGTTTTTGCGAATGGACTGCTCAACTTTATTCAACTTTGTCCTAGAACTACGTGCTTTTTTACGGGGAAACATGTTTACACTACTTTCCTGGAACTTCCAAGTCAACGAAGTTCAAGACAACTTTTGATGACGTGATAATTTCTTTTCCGAATGTCTACTTCTTTAAAATTGAAGTTGATTCTTGTTTGCTTGCTATAGTTTACTATATACCTATTCATCCTTACATAACGATTATAAAGTTAAGATAAGTAAGACATAAAAATGTATATACTTATTTGTAGCTTTTGTGGTGTGTCCTTGTATACTAAAATGATACCAGAATTCATGTGTGTATGGATGGGATGGACAGACAAGTTTAGACTCTTTGCATCTTCATTACTGTACATTTTTATATAAATATTATGTTATTGCAGCTGCTCTTACGAAGATACTCATGAAATGCTCACATTTATCTTTAATGAAGTATGTGTCTGTATAAATTCCATTTACAACGTGATACGTTTTAACGTACTTACAATTACTTGTAGTACTATACTTATACAAATACTCTGTACTATATCTAGTACAGTACCAAGTTTACTATGACTTTTAAATGATGATAATGAAATATACATCGTAGAAATAGAAAATGAGTCGATTTATAAGAAAGAATCAACATGTCATTCTCGCCAATATCGATACATTAGAAGTTTAGGACTTATCTTTCGGTTAAAAGCAAAATTGACATAAAGGATTAGAGCCAGTAAGAGTTCATCGTGCTTGAGACTGAGAGACAAAAGTTTGATCCGTTTAATTTACTACTGTATTTACTAATAATTCAGTGTCAAGTTCAAACTGTGCATATTTTTGGCAACTATACAGTACCTTATACATACAAGCTACAATTTGATTATGTTTTTAACCCCAAAGTAAAGAAAAGTAAAGAACCAATACTATTTTAGTTAGCATAGTCACACTTACTTTAATTTTGTCAACATGTACTTGAACGGGAGTGAAGAGGTGGATATGTTGTTTAACTCAACGAGAGATGGTAAGTTAAAACACATTTCTTGTAATTGAACTTCATGATAGTAAATATTAAAATTTTTATACATCCCTATATTTATAGCGGGAATGCTGCAACGGATTATGGGAGGCCAATTTACAAAAAGTCATGAATTTCCATACCAGGCTCAGCTAAAATATGACGGACAGTATTTATGTGGAGCTGCGATTATTAATACTATGCTCATTATGACAGCTGCCCATTGCGTAGTTTACAAACGGTTATTTTACAATTGCATTCATTAACCGAGCTTACACCGATTTTTGCATGTCCATGTATACTAATTATTGGTGTCATTTTGATAAATTTTGTTACAAATACGATTTCAGAGCTGTCAAACTGCAGGTGATTGCCGGAGAGCATAATCGTTTGATTCATGAAGGAACAGAACAAGTGCGAAATATTTCCAGAATATTTTACCATGAAGAATATGATGACCCTTCTAATAAACACGATATCGCCTTGTTAACTCTACTGCAGCCTTTAGAGTTCAATCATGCGGTGAAGAGTATTCCATTAGCGGCGAAAAATTCAGTCCACAGAGGTACTTGTGTGAATGACAAGAATCATTCAATTTAAATTGCCAGAATTGTAAAAATTAACATTAAGGTTGATTATAAATGAAATTTCTCAAATTCTTATGTAACATAATTTGGAATTTTTCCACGGATAGGTAATGCAATAGCAACAGGTTGGGGAACAACTAAAGAAAAGGGAAATGCGTCCAATATACTTCAAAAAGTAACTCTACCCGTTGTGCCACAATCTCAGTGCCGGAGTATTTATGGAAGAGTTTTGATGACCATATTTCCTACGATGATGTGCGCTTGGGAGGAAGGAAAAGACACTTGTCAGGTAATGGAAATGGAAATTTCCTTTACTTTCCCTAAAGATTCATGTTATTACTTATTACATGAAACATGGAAATTCCATGATGGAATCTGCTATAATTTTTCATTTTTGACCAGGGTGACTCCGGAGGTCCGTTGGCTTGTCAAATAGAATCAAAAACTCCAGTTCTATGTGGAATTACTTCTTTTGGGATCGGTTGTGGTGAGTGACTCTTCGAATCTTTATATTCGTACTCGCATTGAGTTGAATGCAGATATGAAATTAGAAAAATGATTTATATTCCTTAGGTCGAATATATCCCGGAGTGTACACAGATGTTGCCAAATATCGTGACTGGATTGACAAAACTTTGCATAAATTAAAGTAACTTCAAATGAAAATATGTTTGCCTAAAAACTCACGTACTCATTATATGTCCTTGTTCATACATACTAATTTAGAAGACTCTTTTGTAAACTCTTCTTTCAGATTCAAGCAGAAATGTAAACTAGAGACCTTCTATTGTGCTAAGAAATCATTATGCATTCCGCGTGCATTCATTTGCGATGGCGACGATGACTGTAAGAACTGCATTCTCATTGTACAATGTTATGCTTACCACTAGCAAAATGAAACTTTCGGGCTTCACTTTTTAAAATATTTTTGTTATTAAAGGTGGAGATAACTCAGATGAGACTCAATGTTTAAACCGGCCATCTTGTGCCTCCGATCATTTCCGTTGTGATAACGGAAGATGTGTAAAGTCCAGTTGGAGATGTGATGGTGACGATGATTGTGTATGTGAATTATGAAATGGGGCATCAATGCAGTCATTTTACTTACAATTAGACATTACAGAATAGATGACAGGCCATAATTATTATTATGGTTTGAATTTGCATATATCGTACATTTTCGTATAATGGTTTTGACTTGTAAATTTAGGGGGATCGTTCTGACGAAGACAAATGTCCATCTTTGCCCGGTTCAAATTGCAGTAGTACAGAATTTCGCTGTCACACAGGACGATGCATTGATCTCGAATGGAAATGCGACAATACAACAGACTGTATTTAATTCACAAGAAACTATACTAGAACTTATTACATAACACAACTTTTAACATCAGTAGGTTTGAGAATTTTATCTCAATTAATTTTAACTAAATTATTCTAACATTTACAGGTGAACAGGGAGAAGATGAAGTTGGCTGCTTAATTGACGACAATGTAATCGATGTTGACAATCCTAAACCCACTGTCAGTGTCAATGTCTCAGTATCGCATTGCAAACCTGGCGAATTCGCTTGCTCAAATAGAAGATGCATAAATCAATCATGGAAGTGCGACATGGAAGGTTTGGTTTCGCTCTCATTTGAGAAAAATACGGTTGAAGATTTTTGTGATAAAAATTGTAAAGGAAAGGTAATATAAATCATGCAGATGACTGTGGAGACAACTCGGATGAAAGGAATTGTCCAGTTTCCTTATCTACTTGTCCTGCTGGAAAATTTCGATGTGATAATGGACGCTGCATTTCTCCAAAGTGGGTTTGCGATGGAGATAAAGATTGTTACGGGGGTGATGAATCAGATGAAAGAAATTGCAACAGTACAAATGTAAATGTCACTGTCAGTTGTGGACCCGAGGAATTTTTATGCGCCGACGGCAGTATGTGCATTTCTTCTAAGTGGCTATGTGACTCAGACAACGATTGTTCTGGTAATGCTTTAGATTTTACGATTAAATATAAATTCTAAGTTATGGACTTCGGTTTTTTATGTTTCTTCGTTAAAAACTTTCATAGATGGATCAGACGAAAGACGATCAATGTGTGCCGATCTTAACAAATGTAAATCAGACCGATTTCAGTGCACAAGTGGGAAATGTATTCCCCCAGATTGGGTTTGTGATCAGCAAAATGACTGTAAGCACCTTTGAAAATATTTTGAGTTACTTATCCTGTACAAATTTCAATAGTAAAACTAATTGATTTTAATATTTATTATTTAAAGGTGGTGACAATTCAGATGAAGCGAATTGCAATAGTACTGCAAGGACGTGTCCAGGAATGCAGTTTACATGCAAAAATGGAAAATGTGTCAATTTCTTGTTCGTTTGTGATTCAGAGGATGACTGTAAAGTTTTAAACTAAACAATAAGCCTGTATTGATTATCTGATAGTCATTTGTTCCAATTTCTAGTGATAATTTTTGCTTGTTTTCTATTTAGGTGGAGATGGATCAGACGAAGAAAATTGTATCTTCTGATAGACATGGAACCTACTTTCGGTACCATAACATTCAAATGTACACACTTCACATAACGACAATTAATTACAACTAACTATTTTGAATATTGGTATCAAAGTACCATAGGTGAATTGAAATGTAGGTACAATCAGGTATTACATTAAATATACACACAAGAAAACCAAAAGTTAAGACGAAGATGACATAATGTAAGATGAATAATAAATATGACTTATCTTTAACATCACTAGCATTCACATCGGTATCAATTAAACTAGGACGAATTTGCATTAATTAAATCATGTAATCAATCACATTTATTATGCATGAATGAATGATTCCTATAAATGTTCGATCATCTCATCTCTCATCTGTACCTTATACTGTTACACACATGCCATATTATAGTTACTGTGCTGTATCCTATTGCTCTATAATAATTATGTGTCTCATGTATAAGACTTGACTACATAGCGTATTGTATATAACCTTTAGCGTAGCGTGGGAGTATACAACACATGTTCCGTTGCAAGTGCACTACTCATGCTTAGTATATATAAGCTTATTATGTACAAAGTATTAATTAAGCAATTTAGATGAGTGTAATAATAGTTTACACCTCCAGTAAATATACAATAATTCCAGTGGAAGCTGAGAGAAGAGGAAAGTAAATTTTATTTGTGTAGAGTAGAAATGATCGAATTGATTTCATACAAATTAAGACAGTGACAATTTTTAAAATTGAAATTGAAACACTAGAAGAAATTTTTGATCCCAAAGAATTATCAGTATAGTGGTACTTCTATAGGCCCAGGTGACTCAAAAGAATTATTTGTAGTGGTACTGTGGTTGCTTCTTTCCAATACATTCACTTACGGTGACAAAGTTGTACCCTTTACTTTTTACATAACCAATAGCAGCTCTGGCCAAATCATTACTTCCTCGCTGAGGATCATGATGAAGGGCAATAAAAGAAGAATTCAGATTAGAAACATCTTCCGCTTCCATTGCTTCGTAGTAGGCTTGCATGCTTGCGGTAGTGTTTGGACTATGTTGCCAATCGTTTGTATCCAAATTCCAATTAACAACAGCATAACCTAACTGATTCGCCACAATATCCATAACAGTCTCGTTTATATTTCCAAACGGAGGTCTCATTATTGTCAATCCAAGTCCCAGAATGTCTCGTATGGCTACCTCCAACTTTTGCATTTGCTCAAAAATTTCCCCAGTTTTTAGATTAGTTAAATCTCTATGATTCCATGTGTGACCCCCGATTTCATGACCCTAAAAACGAAAAGTATAGTGGATAATTAATACAATGTATACCTATACAGGTGCACAAATGCCTGCCTATATGCCACAATGATGATACGCCCCTTTGTTATGCATTTTTAGTGCACATACTTCATTATGGATGCGTCTGATGATTTCTTGAGCATTGGGATCCATTATGTTAGCAGCATTTGCTCCATTCACGAAAAATGTAGCTTTAACTCCTTCCTGCTGTAAAACATCAAGAACTCCTCTGGTAAGCTGAATTGATGGGCCATCATCTACAAACACAAAAGTCACAAAGAATGCAATAAATATTATGGACAAGCAATTAGTGTATAATAGATTTGCATAATGATAATAATATCAGTGAGGAAATTATAACCTACCAAATGTTAAGGCGAAATCTCCCTTCTTCACACATTCAGTAAATACTCCTTCCAGATCCCACCCTGCCGGATTTACGTCTATATCGTCGTATGTCTTCACGGATGGAATTAATGGAATTGCTCTCACTGTAGCACAAAAGCACAACAGCCATGTTAGAACTTTAAATAAGAAATTCATTGTTACTTTCGGTTAATTTACTTAATGGATCTGGTTTTAAAGTAAATTAGTAGATTTTCCTTATTTAATAGCGAGATGTAATAAATGTTACGTCTCAATCTAAATTCTATGATTATGACTGATTGTGAAAAGCTACGAGGAAGATGTCTCACTGAAAATGAACATATCACATGAAGTGGTGCAGGTATTAATTGTTATGCAAATTGAATATGTACAATATCTTATCGCTGATTATTCAATTGGAGTAAACTAATCTGTAAAGTGAGAAAATTTCGTATGGAAACCATCAATCATCCGCCTTTGTTCATATGTCATCATAGGCATCAAGCTTAAGGTGTTAACATTGTTTTGATAGAAATTATTTTGTTACGCTTTCAGTCAATTAATGAGTACCTACTTACATTTTTGTGACACAAGGTAGTTTCATTTCAACAAAATAAACACTTCATTTTTACGTTTCTAGCTTTCGACCTACACTTTCATCCTCTTCGGGAAATAGAATCATTCATTTGAATACCTTACTGATTAGTATTCTTAAGTATTACTTAAATGATTAGAAACTGCTAATGTAATCACATTCATCCACTCCGAGGTTTGAAGAGTCTTAAGATAATTATTCAATCAATCCATTAATGTCATTTGATAAGTATGGACGTAGGTTTGTGATCTGTAATCTGCACGTACAATACAAATAACCCATTGTAATTGCATTGTAGGCAATGACTCAATTCGTCAATTCATTAAAAAGTGATACTTGTTTTTATGTACAGTACAATTATTAACTCGCATATTTCATAATAGCACGCAGGAACTACTTAATTTAGACATTCATAGAATTTTTCGTAACCTTTCGTAACTTCCGTTCGAGTTGGAAGTTTCATAAACTCAAAATCATTGTCACGTTACCCCAATAATATGCATGAAATAGGTAAGTAGGTATTAGGTAAAGACAATGGTACAGGGCATATTATTAATTTCAAACTAATTCATTTTCAGAGTTCACTTGCTAGGTATTAAGTACTTGTATAAGTACCAATGATATTAAATGCATGTAAAGTATCTACCAAATGACATAAGTGTTGGCTCATAGTTATACTAAGTCTCTTTATTACGGGTATAATGTGTGTTAGTATGATTTCTGTTCTGTGAAGTGAACTGAGGCTAAGATCCCACATTTCCAAATAGAATGTTTGAGACTATAGATGTTGTGTCCGTGATTTGATTTTCTTGGATAAATTAACGACAACAATACTAGAAACAAAAATCTCATCTCTCATCTGTAACTTATGCTGTTACACACACGAACACGAGCATATTAAGTATTGTGTTGCATTGCTGTAGGTATAATAATGTTCTCGCTAATATATTCCTAGAAGCCTTCATAGGGTAGTCCGGGTAGTGCATATATAATAACCACAGCATGCACAAAGTAGGTAAAGATGAACCACTTTACGAGATGAGGGTAATAATCATTTATACCTCGAGTGAATATAATAATTATACTGTAGAAGCTTAGAAACTAAATTTAATTTTCTTTATTTATGTAATAGCAGTGTCCAAATTGATTTTATACAAATTAAGGCAGTGATCATTCTTAACACTGAAACACTAGGAGAAATTTTTGATCCTAAAGAATTATCAGTAGTGGTGCTAACGGATTGCTTCTTTCCAATACATTCACTTACGGTGACAAAGTTGTAGCCTTTTTCTTTTACATAATCAATAGCAGCTTTGGCCAAATCATTACCTCCATCCTGATTATCATGATGAAGGGCAATAAAAGTAGAATTGAGATTAGAAACATCTTCCGCTTCCATTGCTTCGTAGTAGGCTTGCATGCTTGCTGTAGTGTTTGGATGATGTCGCCAATCGTTAGTATCAATACTCCAATTAATGACAGCATAACCTAACTGATTCACCAAAATATCCACAACAGTCTCGTTTAAATATCCATACGGAGGTCTCATTATTGACAATTCCAGTCCCAGAATGTCTCGTATGGCTTCCTCCACTTTTTGCACTTCCTCACGAATTTCCTCAGCCGTTAGATTAATTAATTCTTTATGACTCCATGTGTGACTCCCAATTTCATGACCCTAATAAACGTGTAAATGTGTAGTTGGTAATTAATACACTGTATAGGTACATTGACTTATTACAAAAATATCTTCCTATTATCTGCACATTAATAAATCTGTCCCTTTTGTTACGCTTATTCAAACTTAATACATACTTCATTATGGGTGCGTTTGAGTATTTCTTGAGAAGTGGGATTCATGACATTATCATTTACGAAAAATGTAGCTTTCACTCCTTCCGCCTTTAAAATATCAAGAATACCTCTGGTATATTGAAGCGATGGACCATCATCTACAAACACAAAAATCATAAAGAGTAAAATACATATGGACGAAT
The DNA here is from genome assembly GCA_019776165.1 of Pogonognathellus flavescens. NCBI lineage: Eukaryota > Metazoa > Arthropoda > Collembola > Entomobryomorpha > Tomoceridae > Pogonognathellus > Pogonognathellus flavescens. The sequence continues at coordinate 14,384 of JABASD010000530.1, forward strand.
AATAAACTTTCATTATAATAAATCAGTAGCAACCAGGCAATTAAAATTGTACCAAATGTTAGGGCGAAATCTCCCATATTCACACATTCGGTAAATACACCTTCTAGATCCCACCCTTCTTCCTGGTTTACTTCCATATCGTCGTAGGTCTTGAAGTAAGGATTAGCCCCTACTGTAGCCCAAAAGCACAACAGCCATGTTAGAACTTTAAATATGAAATGCATTGTTACCTTCGGCTTAAGTACTTAATAGATCTAGTTGTTAAGTAAATTACTAGTTTGCTTATTTTATAACGAGATGTAATGAATGTTACGTCTAAATCTAAATTCTATGATTATGACTGAGAAGCTATGAGGAAGATGCATAATGTAACACTGAAAATGAACATTAGATTCGAGCGATGAAGGTATTATAATTATTATGCAAATTGAATATGTACTCTATCTTATCTCTGGTTATTCGACCAGCTTAAACTAATCCGTAAATCGAGAAAATTTCGTATGCAATCCATCAATCATCGTACTTTGTTTATATGTTAATCAACTTCAGGTACCAAACATGTTTTGATTGAGATTTTTTTTCGTAATTATCTTATACTGTTACAAACGCACGCACATAATAGGTACTGTGCTGTATCTCTTGTAGGTATATGATAATAAAAGTGTCTCACGTATATGCCTACAGAGTGTATATAACCTTTAGCGTGTACAAAGTATGTAAGTATAAATTAGGCAATATTTACCAGATGAGTGTAATAATCATTTAAAATTTCCAGTGAATTACAGTAGAAGCTTAGAGAATAAGAAACTAAATTTTCTTTATTTATGTAATAGTAATGACCAAATTGATTTTATACAAATAAAGGTAGTGATCATTTCTAACACTAAAAATTTGGGCGACATTTTTGTACCCAAAGAATTATCCGTAGTGGTACTAACAGATTGCTTCTTTCCAATACATTCACTTACGGTGACAAAGTTGTAGCCTTTTTCTTTTACATAATCAATAGCGGCTTTGGCCAAATTATTACCTCCTTCCTGATTATCATGATGAAGGGCAATAAAAGTAGAATTGAGATTAGAAACATCTTCCGCTTCCATTGCTTCGTAGTAGGCATTGCATGCTTGCTGTAGTGTTTGGACTATGTCGCCAATCGTTAGTATCAAGATTCCAATTAATGACAGCATAACCTAACTGATTCACCAAAATATCCACAACAGTCTCGTTTAAATATCCAAACGGAGGCCTCATTATTGTCAATTCAATTCCCAGAATTTCTCGTATGGCTTCCTCCACCTTTTGCACTTCCTCGCGAATTTCCTCAGCCGTTAAATCGGTTAAATCTTTATGATTCCATGTATGATCCCCAATTTCATGACCCTGTGAAAAGTGTAGTTGGTAATAACTATATGTATATTTACACTGACTTATTACACAAAGATCTTCCTATTATCTGAACATGATAATAATTACTATGCCCCTTTTGCATGCATATTTAAATTTATGCATACTTCATTATGGATGCGTTTGATTATTTCTTGAGAAGTTGGATCTATTATAGGAGCAGAATTTGCTCCATTTACGAAAAATGTAGCTTTAACTCCTTCCGCCTTTAAAACATCAAGAACACTTCTGGTACCTTCATGTGATGGACCATCATCTACAAACACAAAAATCATAAAGAATGAAATAAATATGGACAAGTTTAGTGATAATAGACTTTCATAATAATAATATTAGCATCAGTCAAGAAAAAAACGTACCAAATGTAAGGGCGAAATCTCCCATATTCACACATTCGGTAAATACACCTTCTAGATCCCACCCTTCCTGTTTTACTTCCATATCGTCGTATGCCTCCATATATGGATTAGCTCTCACTGTACCACAAAAGCACAACAGCCATGTTAACTGTAGAACTTTAAATATGAAATTCATGGTTACCTTCGTGTAATTACTTAATAGATCTGGTTGTAAAGTAAATTAATACATAATTTGCTTCTTTTATAGCTAGATGTAATGAATGTTACATGTAAATCTAAATTCTATGCTTATGATTGAGAAGCTATGAGAAAGATGCATAATTGTATCACTGAAAATGAAGTGATGAAGGTATGAATTATTTTTGCAATTGAATATGTACACTATCTTATCTCTTGTTATTCAATTAGAGTGAACTAATCTGTAAATTGAGAAAATTTCGTATGCAATCCATCAATCATCCAGCTTTGTTCATATGTCATTCAGCTTAAAGTATTAAACACATTTTGATTGAGGTTATGTTTTGATAATTTCAGGTAATTAATTATTAATGTTATTTGAACGAATATTATGTGCGTATGTGATCTGTAATCTGTACGTACCGTACACATAATCCGTCGTAATTGTATTGTAGGCAATGACTTAATAAATGTTAGTACAATTTTTAACTCGGGTATTTCATAATTGCATAACTAATTTAGACAATATTAGTATATATAACGCACACTCTGAACTTCAACTTACTTACGATCCAGTCTGAATATTTATATCATTGTCCAGTTACTCCAATGTGGAAGAAATAGGTAGGTAATGTAATGGAATGGTAATAGTAATGTGTATAATTAATTTCACGCTAATTGATTTTCAGAGTTGAATTACCAGGTATCTGTATCAGTTTAAGTACCAATTATTTACATGTGTACCTATGCATGTAAATCTGCCAAATTACATAAGTATAATTAATCATACGTCTCGTGTAGTGTGTGTTATTGTTATCTGTTCTGTGGATTGGACTGAATTGGACACCATATTTCCAAATAGAATGCCTGTACCGGTGCTTTGATTTTGTTTAGAAAAATTAACGATAAAGATACTGTCAGTAATAATATTTATATATTTGGATGTTAACAATTTGTACATGCACATAATTATTCACTTGCTACAAATCGGACCATAAATTATTACGCTCTGGTTATTTACATGAGTGTTTCATATTTTGTCTGAATGATAATAACAAGAAAAGGTATAACATAATATATAACATTTAGTAAACAATTAAAAATAAGTAAAATTAGATTAGTAAAAGAGCATGCTTACAACAATATAACATATATAAATCTGTAAGTTTTGTATCTTTTAGCATATCTTCGATTGCTGGCTTAAATTAAGAGGAGATTTACGGTTAACAATTACATGGTTCCATATCAAAAGAGAACATAAACGCTCATTATAGCCCGTAGGATTTTTCTAAGCAAATTTTACCTTCCTGAAAAAGTTCTGAGAATGTAACCATTAAAATGTAATAAAATATTACATCAAAATTAAATTGACAGCTCTGCTCTCTTAACAAATCAGGTATAAATCGTAACAGTTCCAGTCACAAGGCTTGAAATCACCCTCACAGGCTAAATTCTTTATTTCTATTTACTGCCTATGATCAGCCTATGCATATAATTACTAAACGTTTCGTTATATTCACCGAGAAGAAGCCACTATCATATATAATTGCCTTTCCTTTGTTTTAGTCGTCCAACAATTTGAAAACATAAAATTTTAGATTGGTTACACACAATACAAACAGAGATTGTATTGAAATGTGTACAATGGCAATGTTTGTGTAAACACAAAAGTGGACAAAGATACACGAAATTTTCTAAGGTGACCAGTGACCGCAAACCAACCGCCTATATAATAGCATGAAGTGCTTAAAATTCTCTTTTGTCTAAGAAAATCTTTCCAGATTACAAGTAGTAGTCAAATCGTTCTGCTATTTGTATTTGTGACTTATTTATCAATGACCTTGTCTACGTAATTATTGTTATTTATATTTATGGAGAAATCGAAAGTTGGGTTACAAAACATAATTTCACATAGGTTCCTTCATCTACCTGTTATACACTGCCTAAGAACTAAATATAATATGATCATAACTGGTTAGGAATTAATGAAACAATATTTATTATGCCTTATTTTACATTATGAGTTATAAAACCTATTATACATTCAACATTTTCCTAAATATATAAAAAATGCAGTCATACTAAGACTAAGACACTTCTACATATAGAAAATGCTTGCTTGGGTTGCCCATGATTTACAGTTTAAAACCCAACAACTCACAATTAATATTTCTTTGAAAATAATTATTTCTGCTAAGCTTCCTACAAAATACTATGGGAAAACCTTTCATTATTTTATGTTAACATTTTAACAAAAATTTAAAATTACGCCTTCTCTTCTTTTTCTCTATTATACTTTTCCAATTCCTTAAGAAAAATTGCTTTCGGTTTCATTATATTTGGCCGGTCACCCCTACATTTCGGGCAGTACCATTTACCTTTTGGTTTTGTAGATAATGAAACACAAGAAAAGTGAAACCATTCAATAGGACATAAGTCATTGTCACAACCTATCATTTCTCCGTACGAAACCTGCAAATAAAATAAGGGAATTGTAGAAGGGTATTTGAAATGCATAATTAATAATTAATTTCAACGAATAAAAATAATTATTAACATTCTTTACCTGATCACATAAACAGTAAAGCGGCTCGTCAGGATCAATAGGAATATTCGGTGGTGATGCATCATTTTGTTTGGTGGATTTTCTCTTTTTATGCTTCTTCTCTTGATTCTGTTTTTGAGATTTCTTCGGAGTAGAGCTATACGTCCCACTTTCCCTGTTACTGCTTGCATTGTTAGAGCTACTCTCAGCTCTGGATGATCCTGCAACTGCAGTCGCAGAATTACTTCCTGAATTAGACCCGTTTCCTGAAACTTGGGATAGGCTCGTTGTATGTGAACTTCCTACACTTGCTGAAGAATTTCCAACAGCAGCAGACGAAACAGCAGCAGACGCGGATGCTCCAGTTGTAGACGAACTGGAGGTATGAGAAAAGGAAACTCTGCTGGAGCTATGGTGAGACGTCGTCAGCTGTTCATTTGGTGTTTCAGAAAAGGAAGTCGCTTCCAAAGTTGACGGACCAAGAATAGATGGAACGAAAACTTCATGACGAGCTCTCCTTGCCCTCTTGATACTTCGTTCGCTTGTTTCACTGGCTTTCGTTTCCCTTATCGAATCAAATGTATCCTGCTCTTTCCCAAAGTCTGAAATAAACAAAGTTGGCAATTGATCAAAACTTGCAAGTAATAATTTAAAATTATAATAAGAATATAACTAAGGGGAATAACATACCGGACATACCCATGTTTTTCTTATCAAGATCCAGCTGTCTAGCTTTATTGTCTACAAGGTCTTGTACTTGCTGCCCAATCTGTAATTTTTCATCCCCAAGTTCTTGTGTTTTAATTAATATCTGTTGGATACGGCTGTACATTTTTTTCTTAGTTTTCTCATCTGTGCTTGCTTCTGAGTCGTCATCTTTGTCATTTAGCAAATAGCTCATATTTGTCTCCAGTTCTCTCATTAGGGCTACAAAAATAATTAGGTGGGTTATACATAAAGTAACTTCCAGCTAAATAACGGAACTAAACAAAAAGACGTATTATGTGCTGGTATGCATTTAACTTACATTGGTAATTGACATCAATTTCCATCATTTTACTAATTTGTCGTTGAATGTCATCAGGAAGATTTTCTACACAATCAAGGTAGTCTTCAAGGTAGGTTGCGGAATACAGTGACTCCAAAGCAGCTTGATTCAACATTTTATTCCAGTATTATTCTAAACAGGTCCTATAATCCAAAACACATAGAATGCAATTTAGCTTACATTACAGCCATCCAAAACTTACAATTTAGGTCAACTCTTGGCATGTCCCACAGCTCAACAGCTGATTAGGTGACCATCCCTTTCTTAATTTAATTTGTGCCATACAAAGGGGGGAAATGTTTACAGTGAGGTAATAATTAGTGCCGTGTTCAGTTGTAAAAGTAATTAATCAGTAACTAATGTCCATCAACATGTCAGTCAAGAAAATTTCACTAACCACTAAAAGAGATTGTTAACATGTGTTAATTGGTAAAGTCAATTGCAAATCAACAAAATAATACTTGCATTAATTAATGTCATTAATTACTGAGCAAATGAGTATTATCTTCGTCAGGTCAAAGTATCCTCATTATGAACAAAACAACTGGCAACTGATCAAAAGGACATTTCTAGTTCAACGTCTGTTGTTTGTGTTGAGTGTAGGTAGAACAGCAGGAGCAGACATTGGTCACAGACACTGGCAATTAAATTGCTGACTGCCTTAAATCTGTAATAATCTATTAAAGGTTCCCTATGTACATTAATCAGTTAAATTCGAATATTGATTAGTGCAATATATTTTGTACTGTGTGACGATGTACATGTGACATGTTGTTGGTTGTGATATCTGTTGGGGTCTGGTATTGACAACTTACTTTGGTTGTTGGCACTCTTGCTGATTTTGAGTAGGAAGACCATCCAAAACTGAATTCACTGTTAAAACTGCTGCAAATCTGGAAACTGGAGATGATAGACGTTTCTTCTACATAAATTAGCAACGTAATTATGTTTATAAATGCTTGGTCGCCGGAAATGAAGGCTTCAGCTGTTATACTCAACAATCCGTCCAAATATCCGATGTAACGAAAAGAAATCTGCGATCTGAAAAGTTGTCTGTAAACAGAACACTAAATGAACTTTTTGAGTTGGAGTGGCGGGAAGTCTCACATTTCTGTCACCATCTCATTATTCTCTTCCTGTAATTTATAATCCCATCCAAACCTCCAACTGCTCCGCTCCCTGCAATCATACGGGCCTTCTCCAGTCGTCCAGTCTTCAGCTTTTTACATTTCTCATTCTCACAAAGATTCTCATCTCACAGCTACAGTCTCAGTAGATTTTAGTAGCAGGTACAGTTAGTTGGTAGAAATAGGTACTCAGGTACTCTGGTACTCTAGTACCTCAGGTACCTACTTACTTTTAGTACCTACTTACTTTTAGTACCTACTTACTGTAATTACTTAATTCTTGCAGCTAATGCATGTTGCTTACAAAATGCAATGCAGTCTGTATTACCTTATCGAACTGCTAAATCACTTACTTTAACTTTGCAGCTTTCCCTCGATGATTATGGGCACAATTTTCTTCAATGGTATATGTTTATTTAAAGACTATTAGTTAGACTTTAAGGTAGGCCCTTGGCAAACTTAAAGTATGTGGCAAGATTTTGCATTAGAGCTCATTCAATGTCGATATGGTTTAATTGACAAAGTATTTTTCCATTCAGACAGAAAAAAGCATCTTTTAATTGATTGAATAAAGCATACGTTTAAATTATGTTTGATTTCTTTTATCGCTGTAATGTTTAGTGAAGATAACTTGTTTATATTGTTATGAAATGTGTATAGGTATTTCTTTTCTTGTATGCAGATTTAAGTAATATTATGTATTTATTTACGATGAAATAGCTTGCTGGAAGAATTGGCCAGGCCAAACCGTAACAACATTACATAAAAGATATGGTAATGAAAACACAGCTAATGCATATTGCATAACATATAATATGTAACTAAATGTAACTGAAATGAAATAAAATGAGGAAGAACCACATTGGGATATTTTAGTGTAGTAAGCACCATTCACTCGTCTTTATTAATAAACTCACAAACTTCCTACGAACAGTAGTATTTACAAATGCAATATATTTTAGCAAATGATCTTATACATTAGGTATATCGTAATACGTATAACACTTACTCTATTAACTTGCGATACCTATCTAATTATTCATTTTAGTCAACTTAGTATTACATAATACAGCAGCAACGTCGTATTTGACTTTAAGCTTTCACCTTCCACCGTTAAGATTGCAATTTGCTAGTAGCGTAGCGAGTTATATGCTTTTGATAATACATGAAAACATAATCTGGAATATTGAATAATGCATTTCGTGCATAAAGTACCTGTGTCAGACACAAACTCTTAAACAACATAACGAAAACATTGGAAATCAATATTATTTTAGAATTAGCTATAAGTAACTTTGGATTTAATGAGGCTATAACAATTAAGTAAGCTAAATATATTATTTAGTTAATACAGGTTAGTTGTTAATACATATTATGAATTTTCTTTGAAACAAATGTTTGTACACATAAATACATAACTGCACGTGTAGAAACAGTAGAATTAGAATTGCACAAGTTTTTCGGTAATTTACCGGAAAGTAAACTGGACACATGGCACATGTTATTCCAACATTTAAAGCTGATTTATATATGCACAATGTCCCATTAGCAGTTAACCAATACTAAATAATTACATGACACAATTTATATCTTAACGTGCCTCAGTTGCTGAATCTGTGGAAATCCGTGCCATGATTTGTGTGTATCATGATAAGTAGCTATTTACTTTTAGTCTACAGTCTACACTTTTACATTCTACAGCACTAGACAACTAAACTATGTAAGTAGACACTTAAAAACTCACCACATCACAGCAAAAACACACACCATAGCCATTTATTAGCGTTATCAGTATCTATATTATGTCAAGTTCCAGTCAATTGTTAGGCATTTTCCGTGATAATATTATGAAGCGATTTCACAAAATCATTTCTTAAGTTTTTCTCTAAAATAAAGATACACTGGACAGATTAAAGCTAGGTCAGTAGCTGTATAGTTAAGTATACAAAGCAAAACTAACACAGAAAGATAGACAGTCAGGCATTTAACCATTAATCATATAACATAAAACCTTATTTGGTAGTTTCGTGACAAGAGATTAGACATTTACACACATTTACCTCAGGGAATCGAGTTTTTGGTCAATATTTGTATAAAGTAACACAAATTGGAAGCTAAAACACGTCAATTCAGAAGCTTTAAAGTTAATAAATGCCTCAAAAGTAAAAATTAGCCATAATACTACATACTTCTTATATAGCAAGTAAAGTATTTAGGTAAATGTATATACAAGACACATGTGATTACAAGTTACAAGTAAACACCAACAGATACATACAGGGATTGTCTAATGTTACAAAAACACATTGCAATAGGTACATTATGATTTAGACACACACTACCTACCTTCAATTCAACTACAACATACGTACGGTATGCACAGAGAACATTAATCGCAATAATAATAATATCCGACTCTTATAGCTGGGCGTGACTTTTCCAATTATCTGTAACGGTATAATGCAAGTATATCAACTATCAACTTTTCAATACATCAATGTCATATTATTTTTCATACGTTACATTTACATCTAAACTAAACTTTACTACGTTTATAAGTTCAAACACCTAAAAGTTACGTATTTTAAATTTTACACAGTATCTTTATATATGAATGAATGTTCGTGTAATTTTTAGGTGTATTAACACATACGAGTTTGCTTTGCTTTTTACATAGAATGACATTTACATATTTTTATTCATACATATTACAATCATGAAAATTAAAATCCGTTGCTCTCGCGTATTCCAATCGCTAAATCATTTTCTTTCTTCGCGTATTTAACACTTTTGCTTTGTAATAATTCAATGTGTATCATTTTCAATTCCACCACTGCAATGGACATTTAGCTCATAATATTTTCATATGCCAACAATAATGCAAGGAAAAGTGTAGTATTGTTATTCTCATAATATTTGATGTAGACGTACACACACGACAATTGCTACGACGCAGTCTAGTACTGGGTCGACTTTTTTAGTAGTTATTAATCGATTAGAGTTTGACAATTTTGTTTTTGGCTTCATCAGAAACTTTCTAACATTAATTAAGTGTAGTGTGTTGTGTTTGAGGTGTACATGTCCACTACATTATAACTTACATGTGTGATTCTCTGTAGTAGTATTAATTAATGAGTTACGGCATATTTCTTATGATATTATTAGTTACGAGTTGGTAAAGTGGTTTGTAAGATTCTCTATATATGTATCAGAAGAGTTGTCAAATTCCAATTTCCAATGCTAATTTTTGTAATGGTATGTTACTGAATTGATTCAAGTTGACTTATCGGAAAGATTGTGACTGCTTGTTTTAATTATAATTAATTCACTTGGCAGGAGAACTTCCGTCAGCCAGTTTATTCTTGAAAGAAGCTGTGTAGCCAGAGTCATCTTGAATATCGCGACGGCCTTCGATTCCTCTTCCTTTTCCAGTTGAATCAAATCTCTCTTTGCTAGAGCCGGTATACCTTGAAGTATCCGTCAAACGTTCGTAAACACCACCACCGCTGGCTCGAGTGGCTGACGAAAGTCCTGGAGCTCCACATTTTATCAATTTGTCTGTGATTTCTGATGGCTCTATTTTCTTTGATGCGGCCAAATCATCCACGTACTTCTTGAAATCTTCAAAACCAACCTTCTTTGCCGTCCTGAAAGTGCATGAAATCATCAAACGAATTATTAAACATGTTTTATCTTTCCCATGTAATTTATTTTCATGTAAACTATGTTAGCAACTTAAAAGGGTTTTTCTGAAGTGCAGAAGAACCTGCAGAAGAACATAGAATCTGCCCTTTGCACATAAAGTATACTTCATAGTCATCACATCGTATGTATAAATGAACTATGAAGTTATGAACATTGAACAGAGAGATAATTTAATGAAGATAAACACGAAAATGGATCCTATACACACAGAGACATAAGAGATTAGTTTCAATGTAAATAAATGGCATAATATCTCACTTGAAAAGTTTTTTGAATGAGATAGAAGTGTCCGTGGTTGTAATTTTCTTGCCGTCAATTACATGAGCCTGTTTCATCCACTTGTCACAGTTGGTCAAGGTGATGTGTTTTCCATCTGATGATGTATCTCCAAACCTACTGTAAACTGCAAACTGTTCTTTAAGTGTTGCAGGCTTGCTCTCCCCCGATCCACCATTCCCGGCCGCATCACCCATCTACGAAAAACATAATAATAATAAATAAAAATGTATTTGCTTTTTACTCGCAAACTCGAAAACACTAATTATGCAATAACTCATAAATATTGTAACACGAAATAATTTCACAGCCAACGGGAAGCCAAATTCATAAGAGGCTCGACAATGAGTTAGCTTTTCATGGCAATTATTATATGAATTCTATTAGCACGTCATCTTTCTTACTAAATATGGTATTACACACAGAATATTTTATCTCCTCTTCTCATCCCCTGTGGTAATAGCTCTCTTCACAAGGGTTATAGAAGAGCTACAGTAAATATTTACAAACATCTACAAGGTCTAAATACAAAACACGTACTATACACACCACCGGTATAGACTAATAAGACATTGCATGTGTAAAGGGAAGGAAAGGTAAGTAGTATATTATTATTTCAACACTAAAGTGTCTACCTCGATCTTTATACGACATGATAATAAAATTCTTTTGCATTTATGTCACAGCTAAAATAAAATCTAAATGCCAGTGTTTAATTTGAATGCGGAACACATTGCATAATCTTTACACATGTAGATAGCCACTATCTGCACTTAAAGTACATTTTATGGATGCGTACACAAATCCCACATCTATACATGTCATAAATACATGTACCTGTTTTATGTGTACCTCCATAACCATTGGCATTGACATCCTCACTTGACTTCAGTTTTTTTACAATAGCTTTAATAGCAACACAAAAATCTGCATTGCAATGCAAAGGTAAATATGTCGGAGTGAGACTTCTTCTGTATTCATTTGTATATTTAGGTACACCTTTTACATACATGAAGATTTACTAAGGATGTTTGTGCTTATATTTTTAAATTGCAAATTGTGTCTGTGTGTAATGTATTGACTATAGGTATATTTGTAATATAATATGGTACTATGCAAACACAACACATATACTTATATTTTATCTGCTACATGACAAATCAACAATTAACAATTATTTATCTGATTATTAGACTTGCTTATGAAACATCTGTCTACGATTTAAAGCATAATATATTTAGATTTTAAATTACTACAATTCAGCACCACATCAGCATTGCAATGCACTAAATTGTTAACTGTGTGTATAATTTTTAAACTCTCGGAGATGATTTCACATTAAGATTTATTACTCGTGATTTGTATTCTGCCTTCTAAACAAATCCAAGCTGGGAATGACTTTGTATGTATTTGGATTGCTACTTTACTAGCAGAGCACGCATATCGTAAGCAGAAGTGTAATGGAATAAACAAACAGTTCTATCAGAGAGGCGTGATTTAGATTTCATGGTCGATGCTTACCGAATGCAGAAACAGAGTGTAATGTGTAATATGCACACGAGTAGTGTTCTGCTAGCAGACAGGAAAATGCTACAGTAATAAATAGAATTAGAGAGAATAGTAATAACAGTCTATACTAATTGGTGGAGAAACATAATAATAATACAACCTCACCTCAGTCTGATGTTAATTTGCCGATTTCCTGAAGGTAAACTAGCAAATATGAACAATGAACACACATAAAATATTGCTATTGCCTTTCTAAGATGAAATACTTTGTGTGCAAATAATAGTCGCCATAAATAAGCTGAACCCTGTCTCCAAGTTCTTCTGTTGATGAATGTTTCTATTCTCTATCCCCACTCTCTGAAGATGGTTTGTGAAAGACGATACTGCTATTATTAATTTGAAGAAGTGTTTTTCCACTTTTTTATGTTTAAAAACCAAGACCCCACCTACTTACTACACCTATAAATAATAAAGCGTGCTTTCGGATATTGCATTGCGGCATATGAGATTCCTCATTTTTAAACTCATATACTCATAACTTCCAAAACTACTCACAAAGCAAACTGAAAAAGGCAAAGATAAACTGTGATTTGTATTTCTTGTCAGGTCCTTGTATAATTTCAAACAAATCAAGGGCAATCGACCCTCCAGCAAACAAACTACTCGCTTTAACACTAACAAAGTTATCACCTTACCTGACACTATTGTTAACAAAGATGTTGTATGAATACTTTTAGAGTTTTATTCTAGTACATTACATTCATGTGTGGTTTTCTCCAAAGCCTTTTATAATGCAACAGGGTAAAAGAAAGTATATGTGCTTTATAAAATAAGAGGAAATCTCAGTCACCATGCAACTATAAAGTAATTCCTAACAGTACAACAAGAGAAAACGAATTGTATATACCATCTTGAGATGGACAATTTCGAAACAACTTTATGCAGTATGCAATGTACATATAGCTATATATGTATAGCTATAATAGCTAAAGGTAAAAAATCCAATTTCCTCAACTCCCCATTGTTTAGAAGAGATATTTGTGGAATTACTGTAAGAATGGTATAAACTATAAAGAGAACAACTACTATATAGAGAACAACAAGTTTTCGCTCACTTCACTTGCACACTCCCAGTCCAGTTGATTTGACTCGTTGAAGCTGGATAATGGGTATAAGTTTGCGGTGCTCTATGAATTCCCGTTTGTTCACACTTGGAAAAGTTCCGTATAAAAGTTCTTAGCTTCAGTTTTAAGGCTCTTTAAGCTTTAATTTAGTTGGAATTGGTTTTCGTTACTGGAGAGAGAACAAAGTGAACTTAATAAAACTGCAGTCTTCCTGTAATTTCTTATTTACGTGAATGTATTTCAACCAGACCATCTAACTGTCTTACACAGCATACAACGATGTGAGCAGAATTCTAAACATGAACCAACCATGAAGATTGTGAAAATAATACAATACCTAGATCATATGCACAACCAACTGCTAAATATGTACTAGATATATATGCGGTATATACAACCACTATTTCCGATTTCCTTCAAGAAGGAACGTTCAACGAGAAAGAGTAAACCTGTATTCATATTCATGCACAACTTGTATATCTGTTGTACTCAGATGCGGCACATGATTAGATTAACTAGACTCAATCTTGTTAAATGATCTCAATGAAATATTCAAGAACCTTGTCACTTTCAGAATGCCTAGGCACACCACTACCACTTTGAAATTTACACACAATATAGTAATTTTCATATACACAGTTCATTTAACCTCGCCATGTAATTATATGTAATTAAAAAAACTTTAAAAAATGAAATCACATATTGTAGTAAACAGACTAACGCAACCTACATTCATTTACTAAACGTTAGTATAAGCTGTGTACGTACCCCTCCTCTAGGGATTCATTTTAATAAAATAAAACCATGTTGTTAATAATTTGCATATAGTAAGTAGTTTTTGCATTTCTTATTGTAGGTACCTACCTGAGCAATCTACGTGTGTGTATACGTACAGAAGATACTTATGTAAATAAATGCAGAAATACAGAGATAAGAACTGTTAGGATTATCTCAGGTAACCCAGTCAGCCTTTATTAGCAATTTAGTGGTACACAGAACAGACAAGAGGCACAACAAGTAAAACTTCACAGCACCACAACTGCCACTGCCACTGGCGTGTTAATTAATTCACCATATAACGGCAGCAAACAACAAACAGGAATCTCTCACAACAAACTATACACAGATATAATTTATGTTAGTGTAAGTAATAAAGTAAGGTTATGGTTTTCAAAAGAAGATGTATAGTGTGTCAATCCGGATGACCCGTTGTAAATAGAGAAACGCATTCGCTCGCTTAATGAAAACTGAGCTGGTTGTAAGTTTAATGAAAAGGAAGGTGAAGAAGACTGAACAGTAAAAATGTATTTATGATGCTCTTGGGATCTGAAATGCAGGTTCTCATTAGACAAGGTATACACTCAGTTCTTTATCTATGTCTGTGCTTAAATTTAAACAGCTTCACTTATTATTATTATAGTTTAAGCCTGCCCGTATATACAGCATTCAATGTTAGACAAAGAATAATATAGGCTAGTGTGTTAGCAAGAGAGTAATTCGTCATCACCTATTCGTGTCTGCTAATACTTTTATACAACTTAACGCATCCCATCGTAATAATAATCTTTAACACTAACAAACTACCCACTCTATATACATACAGCTGTATACCTAAGTATAAAATACAGACACACAGTGCCAGTGGTGGTGCAAGCAAATGGCGGGCGTATAAACATATATTATAATTAATACTGATAAACGAAACGACAGAAGAGCAGACGATCCCCATTAAAATGCAGCATAAATTTTATTTACAATGTTTATGCAGTGCCAGTGCAAAGAGAAGTTTGTTGTATTTTGTTCAGCATCAACTGTGACAATGCGCAGTGTAATGATCAGTAGACATGGACACATTTCGCTATCCGGGATTTTAATTTTCTGTCCTGCTCTGTAGTTGGGAAAATTCATGAACATGACACAACTTAACGATATAAAAGTGTCCTCCGCTCCTATATAAAACAATGAAAGTCGTTTCAAGTGGAAGTGCTAATTTGTGTAAATAAATTCGCTATTATCACAACTCGTACGAGAGAAGAGTCCATCAAACCATCATGCCCAGCCCTGTTTGTCATGTCAGAGCTATTATATTCTCTAGTAAAGCAAAATCAAACGTCAACATCAACGTCCATGTCTCTATGGTTTACGTCATCCTTTGTTGGAAATATATATCTATACACAGAATGTACACGCTTTAATGTTTTACTACAAGCTTCTTCCATCATCGATAATAATGTGTGCATTGTTTCTACTTTTGTTTTGTATCTTTTAGCTAACATTCACAGCATGACATGTTTATATGATGCAATGCATTCATGTTCAATTTCACAAAACAAGAACTATGAAAACGTTCTCATTTTTAGACATTTTGTTAATATTCAAATGGACACACATACTTTGCATTGTCTTGCAATTTGTAGTGTACTCGCAATTCTCCTGCTTTATGATTTAGGTGAAATGAAGGAAGTTCCCATATAATATAACGATTTGTTAATTGCACACTGTGCATAGCATATTAAAGAGTACTCAGAATTTACGTGTGAACCAGAGCTACAAAGATTCAATGCAGTTGGTCTTCTAAAATCTCACACGTTAAGCCTGTAGAACGACCGGGTGTAAACACATGTATCCTTCTGCATTAATTACACACCACAAACAAACACACGTCTACAAAATGACGGATCAGCCGACCCTAGTCCCTCGAATCATGAAAAGATTGACATTGACGGTTGTTGTGTGTAGTATGAGTCGTAGTCTAGTAGTATACTTGAAATTACAGATAGTGTACCTAGCTGCATCTGCATCTGTAGCTAAAAAATGCTTGCTCATTTGAACCTGGGCTATTTGTACATAGTCCTTCACACAATTTCATATTACTCATTTTATCTTAATCCTCTTGGACACAACTGCCGGAATGCAATACACTACTCACTCCATTTCTACGTGTACACAGGATTAACAATGACAGGCACTATATACACAGTTTTATACACAAAAATAAACCAAGTATATAAAATCACAGTTTTCTACGCTTATCTGAGATATTATATCTTAACTATAACTTTTTAATCATTCTGATGGTTCTGTAGTATGAAACTGTACGTGTTATTGCTAATACGAATTGATTGTACTTTCAATGATTAATTGTTAAACATATTTAGATCAGACATGACATGACATGACTATATGACAGAATGTTACCTACAATTATTGCTTAAATATAAATATTTGTTTCAGTTTAATTTTTATGTGGGTCGTATATTTAGGTACCGGGTAACATTGATACTTTTAGTATTCCTCTACCTTAACAAAATATGACATCACATTTCACATCACCTGTCAGTGTCAGTTGTAAATGACAGTGGTATATTATGCTGCACAGCAAGCACCACATTGTCGTGTTGTTTTGAATTCCGAATCTAGCCATGTTTCATACCTGCCTTAATTAAAATGATTTTGTTTGTCAGGAAGAGTGAATTCTGATTACAAAGTCAGCTACGGCTGCCATTCATATTATTCGTATGGGTATACGCTACACTAAATCACAAGGACCTCCAAGATACTATCATATTCAATTTCACATTTCTTTCTGCCATGTTATGCATAAGTAGGTGATAAAGACAATCTGGTGATATCCAGAGTTGCAGTGAAAAGTTGTGTTGCTGAATTACTCCATATTATTTCGAAATGCATTCTGATGTTCGAATGCCTGCAGTTCCTATTAAAACCAACATGGTTTTGCTACTGACACAAAACCAAAAGCATTTTTGGTAGATGCGTCAAAATTTTATAGTGTGCTTTATTTAAATGTTCTATGTGAATCACAATCGTAAACACATAATATGAATATGTGAACAAGGATTACGTTACTTACTGCATTTAAACGTACATTTTCAGCATTTCGATTCATGCTGCACTTAATTACATACTCTTATGCACTTGCAGAGCATAGGTATCCACTTTTGTATTTAATCGACTACAACTTCTGCAGTTAGGGAAACAAAATACGATGTAATGCATTGCATGCATATCTGCACATTTCCCACTTTATACGATTCGGTATTTCATGTTTTTGAGAAAATGTAAAATGTAATCATTTGTTTGTTTACTACAACAAAATATTTTCATTACAATTCTACAACAACTCAAGAATTCTAACAAGAAAGCAAGTACTTATATTGTTGCAATAAAAGTGAGTGACTGTTGCAGTCTTTACTTTCTACATTTGCCTTGCCAATCACATGACATATCTATGCATAATTATTTCTACAAGTAATTTCATGCTGAACTATTTATGAGTTTTCCAGTCACGCAAGCGTTATAAGACCCCTTCAATTTTGTCACAAAACAACACAGTAAATTAATAGAACGATCTACTTACAAAACAGGATATGATGGTGGAAAACGGTTTATTTATACATTATATAACATACCTGGTATATTCATATCCCGTGCTACATGCTACATGTACTACATGCTATACATTCCTAATCATTAACTACATATTGGTTGCTGTGTCATTAAAAATCGGTCAAAACGGTAAAAACACCAATCGTTTGCTATTTCGCTTCATTACTTTCTGCTGGTAGTACTACAGCCACAATTTTTACTGCGTCTTACAAAGCTCCAAACAGCCAAGAATAAGGAAATGCATATTTAATCTACATAGTTGTACGGAACTGACGTAGCAATGTAATGCAGAAATAGGACGATGTTCTTATTGATAAAGAAAGGACCGACATCTTTCTTTCATTCTTGAGTTGCCATTGCTGATGATGCCATGTAAAAAGAAGTCGGTCAAGTCAACACTCAACATGTACCCTGAACATCGCAAATACCCGAATACCCGAATGTACTTTACTGCATTCATCAATCCACATGAATGCAGAAATTCTCCAAAGACTTTCTCAATTCTCTTCTGTCGTTTGTAATTACGCTTGCTGGCTGTATGTAGAAGACTTGACTCTGAGTAACTTGGTTGAAAAGGAATTTACTTGACTTAGACAACCTGGCTGACGGATGTACTCTCATTCTACAGTTCACAGTAGTATTTCATTTCCTCTCCCTCCAAAAATCACCTTGCCATAGCTAACGCAAACAGACCTCCAACCTCCTACCTCTAAGCTCATACAGGTTTTACTTGGGTCCGTTCTTACTTCAGTTACTTCCCCATGGTAAATAAGCAGAAGAGACGCTTTGCTGCATATTAAACTATACACTCCATACTGCAAATAGGATATAGTGATAGGAATTTAGTTGTAAATAGAATAAATGTAAATAAATAATAATGTAATTCAATCTAATCCATCACGTCTAGGATTTATGTTATTTATTTCCCTGTACGTGAAGTACACTCCTATAAGTACACTCCTATATGTTATTAAGGGTTTTATTTTATTTTTATTACACACACATAAGATATTAAGTGCACGCATACTAATATATACGATGTAATAATGTGAATGTGATATACGTCCACAGCTTGATGAATGATACGGCAAAAAAACTCGAATTCCGCCAAGTCAAGCAAAGCAGAAAGGAGAAACTCAACGGAGCGATTATGACAGGTCATTACATTACTTAAAGCTCAAGTTCTAATGGTTTTCTGTAAAGTTCACTCACTACTCCTCCTCTCTTGCGTTTTCCTAATTTCTACTTCTCTCTTTGATGCCTTCCCAGCTACAAATCTAATCTAGCCCATCCTAGAACACTAGAGGAGTTCTATGAGCTCTCTGACATAGTCAGCAATCCCTATACTACAATAAAAGTCTGTCTTGGTCAAAAACACAAGAAATCAAGGTCGAGAATGTTTAAATGTATTCATACTGCAAATTGCACATGCAAATTTTGATTTGAATATATTTCTCTTTCCACTGGGCAAATTAAATGCAGGGGGATATGCTTCGTACGTTGTGTGATACAAAAAATATCATATTGTTTTTTCTTTTTCTTGTGGAAAACTAGAACGATAACTTATTAACATAATGATTATCATTACCATCGTAAAATATACAAAGTACAAGCTTTGACTTGGCAGGCTGATAGTATCATCACTGTTACGGTGCTCGACTGCACCACGTTTCTTCTCGTGTATAAGCAATTCATTCTGAATGACTCGTGGGCTCCATAAAATCCAAGTGTACTCATCGCTAACAATATAATGAACATCATCTGCAAAACTAAACTGTCGTGGCTTTTACTCTTCAGTCCAAGTCGAGTGTATAAATTGCATTGAGACTGAACGTATCATCATACATATATGCATAAAAATAAGTGAAATGAATTGGAGGATGCATACCAAAGAGAGGATGACGACGGTGATGCAACAATTACTTACAGTTGTTAACTCTAAGTACGTACTTCGTTAGCAAACTTCAGCTTAACTAATGCACCGAAAAACTACCACAACCAAATAAATGCTGCCAATGAATTCACTTCTACTACCATCACGGGAATCTACTCAAATAATTCCATTTCTGTTCGTAATAGCAATAGTAATTGAATTGGGAATGTGTAAGAACATGAATTGGGATTATCTATATATATATAGGGACTTTGAATTTTGTAGGCAATTATTCAGGAGAAAATATTAATCTCCTACTTTTGTGAGCAACTGAAAGAGCTCTGGAGTATACTACAAGTAAATGGTTGAGATTCTGACGAATTAAATAAACCTAATCGGTTTTATTGGCTATAAAGTTTCATGCTTAAAACGTATAAATACTTCCATTAGTTCTAATGCCTTTTTTGCAACCAAAGTTAACAAAATTGTAAAATCGAAAAAGATGGATTAGGTAGATTAACCAGTTGGGATTTGTAGTGTAGTGTACCATGTAGAATGTGTAAGAAGAAATAAATCCTAAAATTGTAATGCAATGATGACGAGAAAAATTCGTGAAAGCATAGCATAGTAGGTATACAAAATACTATGCATATACCTAAGTCCAATTTAATCGGACCAGATTTTTTTTAATACTACCTAATCTTACTGTTGAAATTTACTTCCATAATATTCTAAAGCTCTAGTACGTGAATACTACAACGTAGACTTTCATTCTCCGCTAAAACGTTAACACAAGTTACTACATTGTGTATATATACCTACCTCAAAATATCCCGAAAATATTCTTCTACTTACCTACGGTAAAAAAGTTAGGTTGTAAACCTCGCTGTAGTATGCAAATACACGCATATGCTCATAAATAATATGCAAGAAATTCCCCTTAGTCTCTGTAAGTTTTCCTTTGTATAGTAATTTGAAGCACTTTAATTTCGAAACAACTTAAGTTTTTAAATTACCTTTGAAAAATTAAGTAGCCTTACGGCAGAAAGCCTAGCATGCAGTCAGAAGTACTTTACTTCACTGCTTTGTGTTTTGCCTTGCTCAAAGATACACCATCATAAATTCAAATTCAAGGTAAACCCTTTTTAGAAGATTGCAGAATAAAATTAGACTGCTCTTCTCATTCTCCAGGAGTAAAATTCAAAGCATTACTACTATCTATACCATACCACCAATTTGAATAGTAAAGTGTATATAGACTGTAGACTACTTACATTAACAGAAATTAACTTCGGCCAAAATCAATTTTAACGAGGCTGATTACACAGCCAGAAAGGTGCGATTCAAATTCGACACTGAAATTGGCATGCTTTTAACGCGATCTCATTGTGAAGCTGCGAGTTGTGTTTAATTCTCATCCGAATTGTAAATTGGCAATTAATTTCCATCCATGACTTACAAAGAGAATGAAACAAATAAAAAAATCGTTGCTGTAAATTTGATTTATTTGTGATGTGGTACAACAGAAGCTGTAGACAGACAAGTGAGACAAGTACAATAACGCACGTCAATTGAGAACAGCAAGCTGTTTCCTCTCCACTTGATGATGATTGCAAGGCCTAATGCAGATAGAATTTAATTTACGAAAACAGAATGTACAGGAAAGCAGGGCAAAAACTTTCCAAGTTACAATCAAATTATCGATTCAAGTTACATTTTTACATTACGAGCATTAGTAGCCTTACCCAAATAAACCTTAAGGCTTGCTTAGTGCATATTATACTGCTTTGATACATCACACTATACAACACACCCAAAAGTGAATGTGGGAACTTGTATGCAGAACTTTTTATTATTACACCAAAAGCAAACCATTAGGAGTATTCCCGTCAATCAACTGTTCGTCAAGAAACTCGTTTGATGCACGTTAACGAAACTAGAGAAAAGAGCTCTGCTTGTTTTGTACTACTTTGTAACAGTAACAGGTACTGAATTAATTCAACTAGTAAAGTAGTGTGGCTCATAGAAGAGCCCATATGCAGTAATGTAATTTCGCATTCAATGGATCTCCAGTAATGTCGACTTTCTCTGTGAGTCTCTCTGTTTCCTGTCAAACATTGTTAATTCTGTTTTCCATGAATCTCGAACAGGAATAAATACATTATTGAGTTATTACGTGTTTAGTTTACGTATACCTAATACCTACACTAAACCCTACTGCCTTTAGCACGTCTTTACTTTACACAAAGCAAAATAATACTCAGTATTATATTCTGTGTACAAATATAATATTAAACCCTGGAGGAAAAACTTTTCCATTTCCTGTCATGTTTCCAGAATAAAGAAAAAACTTTAATACACATATCCCTTTGTGTCTTTTACACCAATATTAAAGCAGTAGCCTGTAGTAGTAGCCTGGTATCGTTTTATGCATTTACTTTACTACACTTTTGGCTAGAACAGAGAACAGTTGGACTGACTGACTGAGAAAGTGAGTGAATCAGACTTCGCCAAGTAGAAGACACAAAAGACAAGCAGACTAAGCAGATTCCTGTCCTCCACTACTACTAGCAGTATACCACACTGGAGTACATCAACCATGACTATCAGAGTGGAAAGAACTCGTGCCGAAAATGAAAATCAATATTTTGTATGTGTGTGTGTGGTTCTGTATATAGGAAGTAGGATTAGGACAGGAAAGGATTCACTCACAGCTTCCATCATGAACAGAGGATATGGATAATATCATTTTTTGTGCAATCCCATTATCTATATCGTTTTTCTAACACTGTACTCTAACTACCTACCTAGCTACCAGATAAGTAAATAAATAACTGATAAGACAAAAATACAGGCACTACTTTGCCTTTATTGCATTATATCTATTAATAATACTACACGCTTAATAAAACAACGCAACACCTAATAAACTACTTGTAGCAATACAATAAGGAAGTGCAAACCAATATGGATTATACAGTTATGTTGTAGTAGTAGTTATTACTTAGGTTAACAGTAATAATAGTATTATAACTGCCATGAAATGCACTGAGAGCTACTTACTACTATTATGTATCAACCTATATATTTTACTATGCACGAACGTGGCCTATTAAAGATTTTTCGACAAAGTGCACTTACACGCATGTACGAATACTGTAGCTGCTGGTGGTAAAACATTGTTCCATGGTAAAAGTATGATTCATGCGAAAAGTGTAGGATTTCTTGGTAGGGTGAGTCACTCATGGATACGATATGTATAACGATCTACTATGGTAGAGCTAGTCTCTTCATCCTTCATTCAATTTGAAACTGCTCCGTTGAAGAAGATTCTCTCTCTGCTAGACAGATATATTATTTGCTGTCTGTAGTCTGTACACCCAAATCCACGTACAATAAAAATGTATTCCCTCTCTCTCTCCGGATCGACTCACAGACACCTACGAAGTATTTGCATACAATCTCATCAATATAAGAAAAGGTACTAGGTGCTTGTGCAAATATATCTTTATCCCATTTGATCCAGTATTCCCTCGTTGCGAATATTATCTTTTTCAACTCTGTTATCTTTTACTCAGAAAGAATTTGCTTGTCACACTCGCTTTATTCAAACAAATCTAGTAGAAAGACGTTTTTCTTTCAAGTATAAGTAGGTATATGTATAATGTGTATAAACACTACAGTATATACTACACTGATACAAACATTCATGCATATTCGATTAGGTATACGTATGTGCAATGCATTTCACAGTAAAAATTCTTTACAAACTACATTAAACATAGGTATTATGTGCATGTAGTTCGAAGAAAACAAATGTCTACAAACATCCAGAACAAATAATGCAGTTAAAATTACAATAAACAACTTTGGAAAAAATGTCATTCTTTAGTTTCTTTATGCATGTAAAAGGGCATGGCACATTAGGAACATTCCATTCAAGTTAAGTAATGCGAGCAATTTCTGTTATTCAACTCGAATGCAATTCAAACTAACAAATTACATTATACTTTCATAAACTTACCAGAAAAAAGAAGCGTAAATGATTCTAAATATACATATCTGGAAATTCTATTGCTATGTGGGCTTCCGCCCACACTCTTGACTCTTGAAGTTGTGTAGTCTTTCCAATTACTAATTTCTAATCTCAAGAGCCCCATCAATGTGCCCAGTCAATATAAAACAGATAGTGACATCCGAACACGAACACGACATTCATCACAACGATCATTGAACATGAACCTTATTTCTCTCTCTCTCTCTTGAAAACCTCAACAATGCTTAATGCTCACCGAACTGTTCAAGTTGCTCAAGTATTTTCATTTTCTAATGGTGATTCATCCACTTTCATCTTTCGCCATCAACAAGCAGGCACAACAAAGCTTGAAAATAATTTATATTCTCGACCTCTAGCAGAATAATAACTCCGTGTCCACGCACAGAAGGACTGTACGACTGGTAAAGCCAGACTTTTCTTGTAACTCACAACTGCGATTTATTTTTGTTAAGTTTCTCTGTACTGCGTTATGTTGGCTAGAAAGATATCGCGTAGTTTGGCAAGTACATCTGGACACTCCTGGAAAACGGATCGATACCTAGACTAAAACTCCAGTATGTACAGTGCAAGCAGAAGAATTTTGTAGTACGCTTTCTCCGTGAGGACTTTCTATTCTCACAGCGCTATGTTCCTGCCATACCAACGACGAAGCTGACGTTGTTACGTTACCAGACTTGTGTGTGTGTTACGCTTACGTTATGTATTCTTCTGACGCTTTTGTACATGAAAGGCACTCTCTCTCTCGCACATGGTGTATTGAACCTAGTATATATAATTGTATTCTTTATATTCGCAACACATAGAAAGTAAACACAATTTCTCTCTTCTTGGAAGTCCATCCTTCTTCGTATACATGAGCTTTCACCTAATTTTACCCGCACAGCTAAACCAGCCATGTGCACTGTGCACTGTGTACTGTGTTCAGCTGAACTTCCCTTTATACACATAAAAGTACTAATGGAGTATAAGCACGTGTGTTTTCCTTTTCTCTATAGGAATGTTTTGGTTTAGCCAAGCCACCTATTTTGCCTTTATGATTTTGACCCGACTACTAAAATAGTACGATAGATAAACCTACATATTTTGTAGAGAGGTGTGTATGTAGGAAACAGCTTGTTGTTTCCTTCAACTCGGCTCAACACACTACTAGTTAACTTACCTTTGGTTTTTGCTAGCTCTGCGTCTTTATTACCATAAGGGAAACTTCTAAGGCTATTATAAGTATTAAGGTAGGTAGTTTAGTTACTTAGAATTACTTAGGCTCTGTTGTGCTATATGTGAAACTACGATTGCATAAATAATATAGAATTAGCCACCCACTTTTGTCTACGCGGCTGTTTCTATTCGTCATTCCCGTTTGCTTTGTTTTTCTCCTATACGAAATGGCATGCATACATCAAGCGTAGTGTTCTTTATAAATCACTTGAGGCATTTTAGAACACCTGCGCCAGGCTAAGACGCTAATTGTCACAAAGCCTATTTGAAATGGTAAACTCACAGTGAATCTAAATCTATACTGAGCGAGGGAACTATGTATGGCTTGTGAAAATATATAGCTGCACTTCCTGAGTTTTGCTGGAACCTTCTCACAATTCCAAAACAGAATAATTAAACTCTACTACTAGCTAGCTACTGATGTAAACAAGTAGGACATGACAACATAAGTTAAAGACAAAAAAAAATGACTCTTTAGCACTATTTTTTGTTGCTGTGTTGTTAAAGTCGCTAAGAAGAGCTTCCAGTATGAGCAAACAGAGCTGAAAAAATGAATCTGACGAAAGACATTGGGAAATGCTAATTGATCTGTTAAAAATATTCCGTGCGCAGTGTAGTCAATAAAGTAAGCTATTTGGTTACCAAATAAGTAACATTTTATATGTAAATGGCTATGTAAGGGCGAGGATGATATATTCAATTTGAAATGACAGTCTTTTACGATAAAGCGTTAAACCACACGCGAGTAAACCAACCTTATCAAAGTGCAGCCAGCCCAAGCTTTGCCGAGCAAAAAACTACACAGAGAGATCCCAAAGACAAGGATGAAACATATCCATATGGCAAAGGGACTAAGAGAGATAAACACCCGGGCAGCACGAGATTTTGGCAAAGTAACAAAACAACTGGAAACGCAAAGACATACTACGAATTACATGAACGATAAGAGCATAGACATTCATTGTCTAAAATCCATATAGCATAGCATTCAAACTTCTGCCGTAATGTAATCAGCTTTAGTGTAATCATGGAACCATTTGGCGTCCATTCGTATCTCATATTGGTTTCATATCAAAGCTAAATCTACACTAAAGTACTATTTACTCTTCATATAAACTTACAACTAAAGTAATTCTTCTCCCGTAGAAAGTAAACGTCTTTTTTCTACTAAACTTTCCATTTCTTACATAGTACAAAGTTTGGAATAAGTCGATTTAGTTTAGTCACACCTCAATCCGTTAAAATGATATAAAGCTACAGTAACTCACACCGTGCGACACATTATTACTTACTAACCCAAAATTATTTCATCTCGTTTACACAGATTCCATTATTATGAGATTATTATTTTATAAGCGGATGAGTGGATGTAATAATCCAATAATAATGTTCATCTCTTCAGGCTGATACTATGTATAGAACCTGGACATAAAATAATGGCGTCCTTTGACATTTTTAGAAATAAGCACCAGGACAGAAAGAGAACCGAAAATTCTCTCTCGTAGTATTACATAATATTACACCGAATCAAAAATAAACGAGAGAAGTCAACCAACATTTGCCTTTGACATTCTGTCCATGTCCATGCCATGAGTCATATAGAAATATATCATAACTCACATCTCCATCTCATATAGACAGGGAAAAGACAGTTGAGCGATGTGGTGATATATATTCGTTGTAAAAAAGTTCACTTAACATTCACCGACTACAATAACTACACTACTGCAGAGCTGAATGTCATGTTATAACATTTTACCACGTACACAAAGTCAGAGTTAAGTGAGATTAGTTACCTATATGTAATTTCCTGCCTGTTATAGTTAAATATATAAGGAACTGTACTAAAAGTTCCGGGAAAGCACACGAGTGTTGCAGAAATTCTGTTTCGTTGTGTGTTTAAGTGCAGAGTCAGGGCTCCCGAGTTCTTAAGAGCCTTGAGATATGTATACTGAATATAATTATTAGAGTTGTACTGTGTGTGTATTCAATAATTCAAGTAAAGCTTGACATTTCCTAAATATTTGGAAATGGTTTTCATTCCGCTACATTCATTTCTTTCTGCCATTTCATTCAGTATTCCGGTTGTTTACTATTTGTGTATACACTGCGTTAGATAGAATATATACACAGGAGATTTCCTGCAGAGCACAATGCACAAGCACAGTTGGCTAAAATCTCCGAAAGATTTCTTTGACTGCTGCTGGCGTTGTTGAGTAAGTTAAGTTGAGTTATACATTGAAGCCTATAAAAGTCACCGAATTCGCTTGACTGGTCTTCCCATTTCAAGCGTTATAGGTTTCTGAAATAATGTCATAGTCTGGTTCTGCCCGCGTAAAGCGTATTTCAAGTTCACAGCTAAGACAGCTAACTGAAGTATAATAAAATTTGAGTCAAAACTGCACCATAAAAACTACAGGGTGTATTCATATTCATTTACGTACAGAGTCCGATCTATAGAATGCACTTAGAATAGTAAGCTTTGTTTGTCTTTGCCCATTTGGATGCTTTAAGCGATTTGAGATAGAAATAACAGTTGCAATATGTATTCTCTTTACAGTTTGACTTGAAACTGGAAGTGTACCTAGCTTCGTTATTTATTCATGAAGATTGTTCTGTGGTACCCTGTGTTCTTCTAATAGCAAGAGACTACCACGTAGAAACCAAAGTGGAAAAGACGGTAAGACACTGCGGCAATGAAAGACACATCCAACTGCCATTTGGCTGCCTATTCCATTCAAATCTTTGAATCTGCCTTAACTTCATCTCACATTGCATCGGTTCAGTCAAGTTTTACAAGTTTCAGTATTCCTTTCCTCAATCTGTGCAGAGAGCACGCAATTCTTCTTTTATAAAACACAGTAAATTGTATCTTGTACAGATATACGTTTCTGATACTTGTCTTGAAAGAGGATTTCTCTGGTTTCCGCTCTATTCATGTTTCAGACACTCATCTTATCTTACTTTTTTACATTGTGCTAATATATTAGCTACTACGTGCCACTATTATACGGTTTACTTTACATTACAACACAATACACGCGTACACATTATAAACAAGTACAAATGTAGCATTCAACGATTCATGAATGCACACAAGATACAACAGTTGTACCTTTCCTCTCTTCTCCTCCGAGTGCACTATACCTATATTATTATTGTGCAAGCAATGATATACCGGGGACTACCTAAAACTGCTATTCACAACACACGAGATGGTAAGTTAGTACATACATGTAGTTTAGTGAACTTTGTATGTGTACGTATA
This sequence comes from Pogonognathellus flavescens, assembly GCA_019776165.1. Taxonomy (NCBI): domain Eukaryota; kingdom Metazoa; phylum Arthropoda; class Collembola; order Entomobryomorpha; family Tomoceridae; genus Pogonognathellus; species Pogonognathellus flavescens. Next base: position 42,478 of record JABASD010000530.1, read on the forward strand.
TGTGTAGCATACCCCTTCTGCCTTATTCTTATCAACACCATTACACTACACCACCACCACATCTACAAAAACTATTTTGGTGTTGTAATTGAAAGAAGCATCCCTATATACAGAAATAGAAAAAACTCTAGATGCACAACACAACAGACCAGCGGAGCATCCGAATGAATTCAGCATATTGAACTCATTAAAAAATTAGTTGCTCCCTAATTTACATGGCTTAATCTTACTTTTCACGTTGTGTTGCTCCCAAAGATGTTTTGCTCCAATTTGTTACTTACTACAGACTCTTGATAATAATTTATTTTATTTGTTTCCTAAATACCTGGATTATGTAGCTCATTAAATAGAATCCTCATTCTAAGTATTACATATACCACACCACACGGTCCGGTAATAACGTTATATACAATTTAGAGCACTCTATGTATAGGTATATAGTTACCAATTACTGTGGCCTGTATCAATTTCAGCTTTTCCTAAATGTCAAGTGAGTTTGACATGGTAAGTATAGTGTAAAATCTATATGACTATTTTATATAGCAGGAAAGTCAGTTTCCTGTCTAATCCTTTATGTGAGTGTAGGTATATACAATACATACGCTATTTTTGACCCACAAGTCTTATGACGTGTAAATGTCAACAGTATCCCATTTCATACGTTGCAGAGAGAGAGAGAGGAATAGTATTAATAATTTTAATTAATCTGTCTGCAAGAACCACATTAAATTAATATGATACTCATAAAGCATGAAATGAGATTTAGAAGAGCAAATAATATATACCTACTACACAGATGGATACAAACAATTGACTGAGAGTAATCATAAAACTAAGGCAGAGGGATTTAAACATTAAATTAGTACATAGTTTGTTCTTATCCTGTTAACCCTATATATGGCCAACGTACATAGAACATACCTCACCACTAATTGCAGGTAAAAGCAAAGCACCAACAAAAGTGCAGTGCAACAGACGTGTATATGACCGATCTAAGAATGCTTTGATCCCGTGCAGGAGCACGCAGGAGGCTTATACAGTCTATTTAACTATGTATATGTACTTACTAGTATTAACGTTATCTTGAGTTAAAACTAACCTTGAACTTGAATTCAAGACAATCCATAAAATGTTGTGTGATTGCATATGTGCTCGTCCAAACGTAACAAAATACGCGTACAGCACAGCAGTAGTAGTATAACAGACAGAACTTTACGTATGGAATATAAATGCATGCTCAATGCTTTAGTGTGAAACTAATATTATGTACGTTTCACTTGTCTATCGTAAATGTAACCAAGCAAGGATGAATTATTCCGAAGAAACAGTGAACAGATTCCATGCAGAAGTTCAAATGAGTATTTTATGACAGCGATTCACATTATCATAGAGCGAGCAAGGTGAAAAAATCATTGCAACTGCTACTGCATCTCGATTCTTTGAAAAACTCAGAGATACGGCATCCCACCCACAATACAGACAACATAATAAATGCGGAGTAATGCAGAACCCCAGATTAATGTGTTATTATTAAATGTTCTACTATATAACCTTTGCTGCTACGGTATAGGTATTGGGTAAATAAAGATTCCTGTTTCATGCAGTGTTGTATTTTATATAGATCTATCACATATGCATTCAATTTTGCTGTCTACGATGCAAAACGAAGAATAAATCCAAATACCAAAATCTAGTTTCCAACGTCTCTACTGATACTTTACGTAGGTATTAATAGTCCTATCTCTGTATAGTGTGGTATATACCTATAGCTTTACTCCTACTTAGACTTAGACCTACAGAGTACAGATTTCTATCGTTTACTCGATACGCAATGGCGATGGCAGAACAAGTCTCACTCACTCGTTCTGCTTATTAAAACCTGAAGTTATATTTAGAAGGGATTTGAAGACAAGTTTGTTAAAGGTAGGGGGAAAATTATCAGTGAAGTATATATGTGTTGCTTCTTAAGAGTGTGATAAGAAACAAAGTTGCTTAAGACTGCGAGGAAGGATGAAAATAAATGAAAGATTTGCGTACCTTGGGTTTATTGGATGTAATGTTGTTGTTGGGTCCACTGAGAGACTTTGAAGATTTAGGAGGAGTAATGGTAGCTACTCCCTTAAGTGCAGAACTTGCAGTGGGTCTGTAGAGACTGGAGGTAGGTCGCAACTTCGGGGCACTTTTTGCTCGAGACTTATCGTCGTGGTGGCCGTTTCCGTTAGTTGCTGCAGCAGGAGTGGATGACTTTCCGTTGGAAATGTTTTTAGAGGTTGGAGACGTAGGACTCACTTTGGCAGACGCAGCTCGAGCTGTCGAATTTCTACTAGCAACAGGGGTAGTGCCCGAACCCGTCTTGGGAGCACCAGAACCAGAGCTTGCCTTAGGAGTGGCAGTAGATGGACGAGGCTCCCGAGCAGTTGCAGTGGTGGCAGGAGCTTTCGCGCTTCCAGCAGAAGTGCCGCCACCGATTCCAGCCTTTGCTGCAGTTGCCTGTTTGCCAGGAGACGGAGACGTCTTATACGGAACAGAATTCTCTACGACACTCTCAGCAGTATTCGGTCTTGCTGCAGGCGGAGTAGACAATACAGATGCAATATTGCCAGGAAAAGAATCTGCTGTGTTGGCGGGTGCGCACAGACCAGCTTTCTCGATTTTCTCGCAAAATGCTTGAACATCTTTACCGACAGTATCCGGTGGCACGTACTTTTTTGCAGCAGCAGCAGCCCGATCTTGACTATTCCCTTTATCCATGCTCCCATTCATGTTACTTGAATCAGTTGTGTTTCGGGTTTCTTTTGGTACGTTGCTGTTGCTGCTTATGCTTCCACTCTTTCCAGATCCTGTGCTTGATGCTGAATTCATTTCTTTTAAATCCGGTTCACTCTTATTGACAATTGATGCTTTTTCCGGTACCGGATTTGCTGCTATAGTGTTAGGAGCAGCAGTGGTTATGGTTGAAGTAGGTTTTACATTAATAGAAGCAGTCGAAATGACAGAAGGAGTCGGAGGATTTGTAATTGTATTAGGTAAAGTAGTAGTAGATGAATTATTATTACCGACAGAAGTTGTCTGAGACGAATTCACGGATGCTGAAACCGGTGGAGGATTCACAACTGCAGAAATTGGAGGAGGATTAAAAGTTGCAGAAACCGATGGAGGATTTGCAACAGATGAAATTAATGGGGGATTATTGACAAGAGCAGAAACTGGTGAAGGATTTACAGTCGCAGCAGTGGAAGTCTGTGGTGAATTAGTTGAGGAATTTAAAGAAAAATTGACAGCAGGAGCTTGTTGAGGATTGACAGTCGAAGCGAAATTGCTCGTCGATTTTAATGCTGAATTTACAGCGTTTGCGTTTGCGTTTGCTACAGCCGGTTCGTTTGTTGTAGCTGTTACAGTTGAAGTACTCGGGATTGTTGGGACGCTTGCGGGCTTGTTGTTAATCAAACTGTCGGCAAACTGCACCTCTGTAGACAAACAAAACATAATAACAATTACATAGGCAGTGGATCTAACATAAACAACACGTAGCGTATAATAATACAACCCATGTCCATATACATCCACAAATCTGATGTGGCTTGTAGCACTTTTATACCCAAACCACCATTCAACCCACAGTAAGTACATTTTTATTGCATGTAGGGTAGGCGATCAGTAAAGGTAAAAAGGGAGCCATAATCATAATCATTCCCATGTTCATGAAAAAGGTATTCAATATCTCTTCTATCAAGAACGCGACATATTGATGTAAATTCAAGTTTCCTTTGAATGCAAAGGAAACCAAGGTGTGTAAATGTAAATCATACCAAATAAAATATTCACACAGAGAGAATACCTATAGAGATATTACACACAAAAACACACGCTATACAATGTGAAAAAATACCTTAAAATGTTGAGATAGATCACACACTTGTTTCAAATCCTTAGATTTTCAAATTCTCAATAAGCATTGAGATTTATTCACAAAATAGCACAAAAATAATGACAGAAATGGAATTCTCTTTCACCTTACGTATTCACTCTGTCTGACTGAATTGTGATCCGAAACAAAAACATAAGCTATAAAGTTTAATTTATTTTGACTTACTCGATGTCACAGGTAAAGTTGGAGCTATTATTGGTGCAGACTGTGGAACTGGCGAATTTGTAGAAGTCATGGTTACAGGCTGACGGGTAAGTGAATCCATCACAAAGATTGTCCTATTTATAATTCAAAAATTAATTACAGGTAGAACCGCAGAACTTTACTCATAACATAACTTGATATTTCAATTTCCAAAATGAATGTGACGTTTGTACAGTTTTTCAGTGTAAAATGTTGCAATCCTCAACCATGTAAAATGACACAAAATTTTAGGATCTGAAAATAATGTATATGGATTTATGTTTATTTGCATTAAATTAAAACTACTTGACTCCAAAAGGAATGAAGCTGATTTGCAACTGCAAAATGACACAGTTAATTATTGTGTGGTTGTTACAATGTTTTGAGGTAGATAAAAGTTTATAATAGAATAAGTGTACGACGAAGTATTTTCTGAGGAGAGGTACAGTGCAAGTGCATGCATCTCACATCTCACCGAATGGACTGGGAGGGAAGGAAGATAACTGATCTCGTGCGACAACAGTACCGAAAAGTTCTAAAAATAGTTCAATTGCACTCTACAACATAAAACGCAATACATGAAATCCTATTCCCCACATGTTTTGTTAAATGCTTTACTACTTAACTTCGGCCATTGCATAGAAGTCTCTGTTGTACTGCACATTTTAAGTGTGAGGTTTATACTACTTCTCCCCTGTCTTTATCCAGAGACAAAAAATCAAAAGAAAATACTACACATGACACCGAAAATACTAAATCACTTTTCCCCATGTTGCTGATTGCATTTGTACACTGCAGTTTGCAGTATCTACTTAATTTATCTCAAACTTTTTTCTTTTCAAACCATAACTCCATACATAATCGTTTACTGGAAAGGTAACACACTTCGTATCCAACATGAATATTATTTCCATGTTTGTATTCCTCCTTCATTATTGATACTTCCTGCATTAGTACAAGCTAAGTATATAGGTCTAGAGTCTATGGGTAGATACTATTTCTAGTATACTTCTTCCACATTATTGATTATTGTAAAAATCTACTGCGATAATAATTATTATTCACCCAATGAGAAAAACATGGAAATAAAGATACAAGTAAGTACAGTTTAGGTCATTGAATCATTTATTGGAAATCCCTGCAACTTATTAAGGAATTACCTTCAAGTATAGCTTTAGCAGATGGTTGAATGAAGTAATGGTCGATTGATATTGACTTGGAAATCGTATTCGTAATCGCACAACCTAGTTTATTGCTCCTTATTTTCGGTCGATTATTGATAAAGCTGAAAGAATAAAAGTATACCATGGTAAATCATAAATTGTCTCCGGAACAGTTGCGCTATAGATGTAACATATACAAGCTTACTTATATCTCATTCTAATATAATGCATATATCTGTGTAAGTAGTTCTAGTATTAGACCTTATTCTAAATTTACTTATTAGTTCTCTGATATCACTTCACTTGGATTGATTGTTTGTCGTGATTACTATATATGTATTATGGTTTGTGTACAGATTTGTATATTATATAAAAATCGTATATTTACCAATATATATAAAGGCAAAGTTTTTCCAGTACAATGCAGTGTACAGTACACACCTTTTCTGTGTTCCTTGTATATAAATATAACGAAGTTGTTCACATTGACTGAATCCAATTTCGAAGAGTACGCCGGAAGAACTAATAACTGTGCATATCTAAATGGAAATTTTCATTCTCTTTGCATTTCAAGTGCGATGTTGCTGTTTGATACAAACGAAATGCAATTTTCAATTCAATTCAGAAAGTTTCTGACTTCAGACAGTCTAATGGATGTAACTGGAGGAATGGAAGGAAATTACATGAACAGATGCATGTACAAAAGGCACATTACACACAGAATAAAATCAGATTTATACAAAGCACACTGTGGACACCTCAAAGTATAAAGCAGTCAGCCACCACAAGCACCGCTAAATGAAACTGGAAACAGCCGAAGAGGTGTTGGTGGTGGTGTAAAAGGTAAATAGTTATTTGCTTTTCAGGAAAAATGAGACTTGAATGAAATTAGTGTAGTAGATTCTGTAGATGTGTGTGATTGCAGGTAAGATTGCAGAGCAATGGCAATAATGGTACTTTAGTACTTCTTCTTCTTAGTTTGAGTCCTGCAATTCTACTAGTGAGCCTGAGAAGATCGTGTACTTTTCTCTAGTGGTAGGAGTGCACGGTAATGTTAAGCATAGCCAAGTCAGGTAGTAGTAGTGGTACTAACAAGGTAAGTGTAAGAGGAGCCTTATGGTATGTAGGAGAGAAGTTAAAAGAGCAATACATTTATTATTACTATATGAGCAATCCACATGCGGGTCGTTTCCCTATTTATTGTTTGTACATACACTCACTTTATTATCCTTGGCTCTTGTGATAACTGTTGTAGCTTATTGCAGCGCAGTGTGCTACAGTGCCACAGTACCGGCTGTAAAAAGGTTTTGCGAGTAAACAGACCTGTGTGTGCAAGAAGGCTGAACCACTTCACATGTCAATTGGCAATTGCACTTGCATTCAAGTCTTTAAAGTGCAACAGCTCAGATTCACACAGACTAAATGGTAAATACATTAGAACTTCTACCAAAATGAGCAAACGGGATCATGTACTAATACTTGCAATTTACACCCTAAGGTAGAATTATAAACAGAATATATGCAGAACAGAATTAATATCTGATAACAGATTAGTACTTATTCTAAGTACCACAATGAAAAACGGAAATTACCTGCTATAAATTATGCACGATGTTATTAGTAATTGTGCTTAATAAGCTTATTACGTGATCACCATTCGGTACGGTGAGGAATAAATATATGACGGGGTAATATGAATTTAGTGGAAGCTATATATTATACTTAAAGTCCGACTGAACTGTCTATATATGGAACTGACGATGAAAGAGAGAGAGAACTGCCAGGCAGGTGAAGAAGAACTACCACCACCTCCAGAGAAGAACCGTTCCAGAAGGAGATTAAAACTAGAAACTCTGTAAACGGAGACTTTTATTTACAGGATGATGATTCTGTCTCTCTCTCTCTCTCTTTTGGTATTTTGTTATGTGTGTGTGCACTCTTTTGCTTGAGTATACAAATACGGAGTTAAACTGTAGGACAGATGACAAAAGCAAATGTGTCGTGAGATTTATCTCTGTCTTGTCGGTTATGTCACTTTTTATGGAATGGAGGAACGTCGGAAACCAGAGATGTGTACAGAACGAGTAAAATAGGAACCGAATAGATCCCGAATGACAAAACAAGTGAGAATCCGCTGGCAAACAAGAACTAGACGGCTCCTCGCCGGGTTTCACTGTACACTTGATGGTGGTTATGAACTGCCGACTTGCCTGTGGTGGTGGATCCGCCGTAGAAGGAGGCTTTGGCTATGACGTTGTAGTTTTCCGTTCCTGTGTACTTCAGTCCAATGCAATCCACTCTAAGTCGAAGTTATCCAGTTCCAGCACTTTCCAACAGAAAACTGTACACAGAGGTGGTAGTGTAAATGTTCGTTTCGTATTGCAATTGCAAATTGAATTATTCCGTGAGGTGCTATATGGTATATTATATCTGTCAGGTAGTTTGATGTACAGGTTCATGTAGTTAAGTACTGACTACATTCCTTCAGCTTAATATTTACTGTGCTATCAAGTATCAGATTCTACAGCAGGAAGAATCTACGGTATACATTATATTAATGTTTTACTGTACCATAAATGGATTTCCTTGTCTTTCGAACAAGACTATCTGTACTACACCTACTACTATTTTGAATTTTTTCGTTGTGGATGCTTACTTATCGTTAGAAATGTTAGCGTTGGAATTCCTTACCCTGTTCGGAATTCTTTTCACATCCAAAGTCTACTCAAGCCAATAAATGCTTTTTGTGGTAAACGTAATAAGATGCTCTTATTGATGCAACATTGGGTTATGCACTAACACTACTAACAGTAACCACAATATTGTAAAAGCTCTTTTTCTTTTTACAGAATTCTATACCTAAGTACATCGCTTTAGTCTAGTCACTTACTTACAAACACACACAAGACTCAGAGCTGCTTCTTAACGTTACCTTTTAACTTGAAGCTTTGTAGGAGAATAAACCACCTTATTACATTAAGTTAACATTGTATTGTGTCTTGAATTCGGTCCGACGCTCCTGAGCAAGTTCCTGTGTAGTCTTCCGTGCTTTTCTATTGTAGTAGCTATAGTATATGTTCATAATATAATAGTAGTTGAGTTGGTAGTGGCAGCAGTCAGAAGGAGTAGTAATTCCACCTACTCTAAGTATACTAGTTTTATTTTCTCCGGTTGTGGTTATGTATGGCTTGTCTCAATTGTAAATCAGTGGATCTAGCTACTTCTAGTATTTCGTACGTACCTAATATGTAACTAAAGCTTTAGCTTGCTTAGACTTTATACAGTTTGCAAGCAAGTACCTACGTAGAATCATACGCTAATGTAAAGATGCGTTTTGGGTTTTGCTTTGCTAGGTTTTACTCTTTACCCTTTTGGTCAGCTAATGGGCAATAAGATGGAATTGTTTAATATCTTAGAAACATCCCAAAAAAATCTTCTACTATACTACGCACCCACTGTGCTATGTTCTATAGAGAGAGAGATACCTACATGGCCACAATCTATTACGAAGAGAATTACGAGGTCTGTGTATTGTGGGCTTTTATCATTTAACATTTAATAAGATACTTCAACTACAAGCATTATAAGCACAGGTACATTTTTATAGAAGAATCTTATTACCTATGCAGGGGTTATAAAGGTATTATACGGTAGGTACTACTCGTGCATTACACGATTTTGTAAATATAACTAGGTACATGAACATGGTACATCCATCTTTCTATTTTATCTACACAGAAAATGTTGTGAAAGAAAGCTTTTATATGTACGTACGTTTTAGTAAGCATTAGTGGAGTACCTAAAAGCACATTTAAGACCGAAGTGAGACGAGTTAGCCGATAATGTACATGGTTGATAGATACCTATTTAAAATACCTATGCAAAGGGAAAAACATGGAAATGTAACGCAAGCGGGCAAGAAAGTTCGTCATCGGAGACCCCACTTCGGTTAAAGTTGCTCAGACTCGAGGTAGAAGTGGAATACTGACGACGAAGGTCTTTTGAGGCTCATTTCGGGTTCATGCAATATAAATGCATTCATAAATATGCTATCCATGAGTCGAACGAAATTGCGTTGAAGAGTTCTCAACTCTGAACATGTCTGGAGAGAGTATACTAGTGCATGCATTATCTCCTTTTACTTTCTTCCCAGCTGGAACTATTTCATTCTGCCCTACAGACACATTTCTTGTCATAAAATTATAAACATTTATATTAAATCTCTTTATTCTACTACTGAAATGAAATCTGGACACAATATGGGTATCATGTTAAGTGCAAGTGGAACCCGAAATGATTCAGTGCACATTCATGCACCCTATTCAGAATTCTGATGGGCACATTGCTTTTAATAGTTTTAATATCGGAATCTCTAATCTGTTTAAACTGAAAAAGTTTTCCTACACAATATTCTTCTTTCAATTTGCAATAACCGTAATACGAGAAGTTTTATATGTGCATAGCAAAATTTACCTTTATACAAAGTAGAGGCTCCTATAATTCTATGGTGTGTGTATAATGTATGTATGTTTTTGTTTTCTATAAAAGCTAAAATAGGATTTAACGATCGGCTAGTACTCAAAGTGATGTTGTGAAGAAAAATATACGTACCAGTGGTTCGATTCTATTCCCCGTAGTCTTCTTTCAAAGTCACAAAGCAGAGCAGCCAGACGTATATAGGAAGAGGGGCTTGTAGTCCTATTCATCTTGTCCATCTTCATTTTGCTTTTGGCTCAATGAAGTCTGTCATGTTGTCCTTTAGGCAACTGTTGTAACAACACTGAGATGTCATAGTGTCATTCTTCCCGATTCTGCTCTAGGTACTCCTTGAGACAGAATTAAGTTGACTTGTAGGTGTTGTAGTTCAAGCTTTCCTTTAGTAAGCGTTAGGAGTACCTCAACAAAAACTCACACTAACCAAGTCCACAATTATTTTTCACGAAAACTGGCTTTCTACAGAAGAAAGTTTTGAGAAACAATACAAAGACGATACGATACTCTTCACACTGCATTGTCACTGAGATTGTTGTTCCAAACTAAGTAATAGCTGGGAGTTGAGATGTGTAATTCTAAACTCCTCCCATTAGCCAGTGTTTAAAAACACCGAATGGGTTTTCGTTTTGCACATAACCCAACCAAACCATTACTACAGGGTACTTTGCAAATAACAGGCCATTTTAGCTTCGTAGACCGGCAATCTGTGCCAGGGACTTATGAATTCAATTTACCAGAGCGTATTCAAATCACATTAACATAAATATTACATAACATTATTCATAGAAGGTCCTTATATGGCCATTCATACTCATTCTAAGCCAACAAAATCAAAATGTTGAACTGCTGGGACTAGTCAAAATTAGTATGGGAAGCAATTCGTTGCAAGCAGTGACTTATATCTGGTAAACAGTTTACCACAAACACAGAATCCCACATTTCTCTTCTATTACAATCAATAAAGTTTTTATGAAATGCAATAACACGTAATTTAATACGGGTCTATTCTATTGAAGTTGGTCAGAGACTTTTCGTGCACAACCTTGGACAATGCCTTTCATTCGTCTCGTCGTAGGTATTTAGATAGCACGCGTTCATAGAGATAAGTTCTTTTTGAACTTTCTCCTACGTCATTCCGAGTTTGTGATACGAGGCAAAACAAAAGTAAAGAGAAAGTATTCTAGTAGTACTATTATAGCAATATTATATGAAAATAAGGTTAGTAGAGAATTCTATTCTGTTTGCTTTTAAGTATACTAGCCAGTTCCAGTATAGAATTTCGAGAACATTGTCAATAATTCGAGAGCCAAGTTACACCCCTGAGGCTTCTTTTTCTCATTCAATTGAAAGCATACGGAAAAGCTTGTTTCTTCTATATCGTTTATTCGTGCACTTTGTATTATATCCATAACAGATCTAAGCAAGCCAAAACCTGGTTGTTATCTCACGGACAAAACTTTCCATTTTCCATGTGCTACTTTGAAGTATAAGAACGGAAATTATTTTCTTTCTGTTCAGAAGTGCACGGACCGGACGCGCACCGTCTGCTACTTCTCTTTTGGGGAACTTACGACCTTCGAATTTCCAGTAGGTAAATACAATAATAATGACGAGCTACATACACTTTGGCTAAGAAAATGCAATAACGTATGCAATTTGTATTCAGATTGAAGTTTGATATTGAATCAAGACATCAACATACTCAAAGGCCCCCCTATAGTCAAATAATTTATACTTGAAGTGCTTTCACATTGCGTTTTCATCTCTTGACATGAATTGTTCTATGATTAAAATGCCATTTTCATTTCATACCTCCATATATTACGTCCCTGGCTAACTTACCTCCCCAGTGGATTGCATCTCTAGGTTTTGTAGAATTTTAACTGGAGTAAAGTGGTTGTTGGTTGATACGAATCGGATAAGAATGGCTTATGGTGACAATGATACATAGTAAGTAGTCAGGAAAGCAAACACAAGCATAATAAAAATATAATGTAGTGTGTATGTGTAGTATGTACATTGAGGTGAATTACTCATACTTAAAAAATTTGAATGTGTACAGGCATCATGCATATGAATAAAACGGGGATACACTTTATTGGGTAGATAAAGATGTAGGATGTAGTAATAGATGCGGGTGATTAATGGGTGGTTATATATTTTTATATCACGTAGCCATTGTTAAGCTGTAGACATTGCATAGAAGTTCATAGTTCTCTGGTTTACTTTGGAGTGTAGCACGTAGTATGAAAAATAATGTGACCAATATTTCATTGTCCTATGGTATAAGTACATTCTCAAAATGACACATTTCCTTGCACATGCACTTATCTTGAGAATTGACATTTCATTCTTAGCAAAACAAATACTGTAGCTCCAAATTCAAGTATACCTACATTCCTCGTATTTGCTTTGCTATGTTCATTTTGCGTCACCAAGGTTTGTAAACACAAAAGTCTAATAGTCTTACTTTTCAAGATTTATATCGAGTTCATGTGAAGATTATTGATTGCCACGCGGCTAAATAAGTTTCAAGGTAGTTTCAGCGTAGATAAAGTAATGATGTAGAGTAGTTATAGTAGTGGTATGTATGTATCCCTTCAGTTCTTTACGAAAATAAATGACGAAAACGTACAGTCTTTTCAACACACTAAACAAACGAAACGTAATTACGTGCAGCAATTTATTTCTCTTTATTTCATAACATTTATTATCCTCTTACAGTAAATGCAATGATGTTCAAAGGTCAAAGCAGACTATTTACCTTTAATAATTTACTTGCACCACTTACTACTAAAGAGGAACAAAGAAGCTTTTCTCTTGGACTACACATGCTCAATTCACTCAACGATTTTATTTCTCTTTTACTTGCATTTTATGAAATCAATCATCGATGTAAACATAAAAACAGACAGTATACTTACTACAGCATGCTTTACATTTTCTGGGTTTCTCTAATTTTACTGCATATAGTAGTACTATGTTATGTACCCTGTTGGACATTTTGTTACATTGTATACTCAAGTTCAAATGTAGCTGCAGAAAAAATTCTCTTGTCGTTAATTTACAAATACACTGTTAAAATGACCTCTGGTAGTATTTTCGATTGATAGTGCCCTGCCCTGCCTTGCCATGCAAAGACTGGAAGCAAATGGACTTCCGTAAAACACACCCTTGTTAAAAGTGACAATGGTTTGTTTTTCTTTGCGATTTAATCCTATGTGTATGTATAACGATTGACATTCCTTAATACAGATACACATTCCACATTATATTTATATATCAATATTTTTATCATGACATACTTGATCATCTCTTCAGGGATCACATTTTTTGGCACCAATTTTACCCGGCTTAGTATAGATAACGTAAGTGAATACATTTTTTGATAAAATGACATTAGTTTATCTCAATTATTATTTCCTTGACCAATGACTTTAATTCATAAATTTTAAATGATGCAATAATACAGATCTAATTTCTATCCCGACTGACTGTCGCAGTGAAAACTCTTTGGAGACTGTTTGTATTCGACATGTTACATATCATTACTTTCATTACCAAAACACACCATCGCAGAGACTGAAAGAATGTCAACACAATTAGATAGATAGAGAACTAAAGGTACATTTTATATGCTTTGTATATTTTTGACCTAAAGTATATGCGTGATGGGCATTGGGAGTATTATGTACATGAAACTACAATCTGTAAGCAACAACTACATTAATTGTAACAGGATAAGTGTTATATTCGCCATAAAAATTGATGGGACTACATTTACGAAAATGATGAAATGAAGAAATCTTAAAGAGATAACATTAATAAAACTCTCTTTTCTCACGCGGCCAAATAATATTAAATACATTAATCTTTCTGTCACAAAGTAACAAGAATTAATATATATGTCCAAGAGCGTATCAACATATTATAGGCTCACCGAGCTTTACCCTCTCCCCCCTCCCAGATTCCTGAAAAAATGGGTTGTGGCAAAAATTTGCTGCCTAAGGGTACAAATTTGGTCAATTCACTCGAACCACCCATTTCAGAACTCGACGTACGCCCTTGTACGCAACTATTTTAATGTACGTCAGTAAGTTTCAGTTTAAGTGTAAAATCGGATGCGCATAAACGTTAAGAATACATGTGGTAAATGTTATATTATAAACTAAAGGTTTTTTAATGATCTACATTATTGTGCTAATAATATTACATAGTATCTACCACTTTTTAATTTTGAAAGGAATATCTCTGTTGGGTTAGGTATTGAAACTTTGACCTTTAGTTTTTCATTCATTTACATTACAACGCAATTAGTTCACACAGATTCAAGTCGTCTTTAGATAATAAATTATCAATTTTCTTTTAACAAAATGTCAACTACAGAAAGGGACCATTATAGAATTTAGCATGAGTCTAGCACATAGTACTTATATATGTATTGTGTAGAAAACAGATAATCAATAAGCAATTTTTTACAAAGGTCGGAGAGAATAAGTACTTATACAACATTTATTATGTATAGTATCATCCCCAGTTTGTATTGAAACTTAAAAGATTCATCCATGCATCGGTGAACGGCCTTTGAGCTACTTGTATACTGTTATGGAAGTAATTCATTGGCTTGCTTGCCAAAAAACGCTCTCTGAACAATATCAGACATTATATGATTGACATCGCCTTGATTGTAACATCTGAAAATGCGCACATCACGTCATTTCAGTCACGTCACATAAAAAAGTGCAGATTCAATTGCAAAACTACCAATAGCTGTGCTACGTTTTGTACTATCTGTACTAGTAAATATAAATCGACAAATCCATCTTGCAAAAAGATTTGCCAGAATTTGCTCCTCTAGAAAAGTCACAAAGGTTAGATGAAGTTATTATTATGCAATGTGTTTACTAATACTGTTTGTTTTCAAACAACTTAATATTAATGAGATATTGTATACAAACATTAGATTTAATGTTTACCATGATCTGCGATTTTAGCTTGCGCAACTCTCAAGGATGTTTCGAAGCAATTGCTTTTCGGACGGATTACTAGGATGGATAAACATGGCAGTATTAGATTTATTTTATTAGCATTTAATGTCGCTAGTACTTTGTATATAGAGAAGGATGTGAAGGAAACATTATATGGAAAGAATGTAAAGAGCTGTAATATTTATGCCAATACGATTATTACGAACAATTTTTGTTTTCAGAAAAGGAATCAATCAATACTGGTAAGCTGTGACATTTCCAACAGGCAAGGTTGTCGTTGCTGTAGGTATAGCCGAGAAAGGCATGTGTCACTCTCTGTTACATGGGCTATGCGTAGCTCCAGCAGCTTATCCACGTGGGTTATATAAGCTACACTATTACCAATTGTATTATTATCGTTTTTATAGTTATGCCTTGCTATAATAATGACTATGTAACTTAATAACATAATAAAACCGCGCATTTGCTGATGTAGCTACTAACTTCTGCTATTGTGCTTTAAGATAGCATTAGTGTTGACATTGCTTCACTTGCTTGCGTCATGCGAGGAATTAAGAATAGGATAAACCTGAAAGTGGATTAATAATGCCTATTTTATTGATTTGTTTGTTTCCATTCTCTGATTCTATAGGTGTGTGTGGGAGAAACCGAAAGAAAAGAATGCTCTATCCACTTCATGATGGAAATTATATCTTGCGTGGGTTACCCCCTTACATTACATTGTTCTACACAAAGGATTGGTTCTGTACTTCGTATATAGATAATAGATTATATATGGCTTTTCGTAGTATTCCCATAATGTGTCAATGTCTCGTATGATAAAAGTGTATTTCATACACAACAGTGCTGTAGAGCTTTACTATGAATTGTGTCGCACAAATCCTGGAGATTTGCATACATTTTTCTTACTGGCAATTCTCAATGAAAAGCTTTCTCTGAGCACTGCCATCAGGGGTAGTACGTGTTTAAGAATGTTATTGCTCAGCTTTGTTACGTGCGCAAAAATAATACTACGAAATGCAGAAGTTGTTTTATTACGTATTAGTGAATTCTTCACTTCATTCCAAAGGTTGGAATGAAGAACGATAACGTTTACCCAAAAAATCTAAATGCACAAGATTGAAACTTTATTATACGAAATGTAGATGTACGACTAACTTTTGACATCGTTTGTTTCGTAGTTCCTTGGCTTTTCATGCAAGAAAAAAACTCGGACGCGACAAGTTTTTATCAAAAAGATCACTAATTGTGAATTTTTGGATCTTACAAGCTTTATGGAAATGACATTTATTGTTGTGTACAATATCTACTACCTAAAAATGTCATCTTTAGTTTAGTATGACTGGAACTGGAATGTACGCCAGGATTCTCTCAAGAACTTGTTAAATAAAAGTTCGAAAGTTCGAATGTGGTAACAGAATGTTATTTTAGCAGCAAAATTTTTAATACCGTCTCACTAATTGCTAAGCATGAGATGGTCTCATCTCACATACTCACTGAAAATTCTAGTGTATACTATCCAGTACTCACCAGTCAACACTAATAAAAATAAAACACAACTACCTATAGTATACCTACACAGTATTTGTAGCTTTGATGTCTGCCTAAAATCATATGATGAGAATTATTAATGTAGGTTAAAAATTGTGTCAATAAGCTTAAGTTTAGCTTGTTTACTTGTCTTTCTCAACAAACTGATACAGTTGTATCAGCATACACTAGAAAAATCCAGGGCAAAACTGGACATGTAGTAGTAGCGTATTACAAGGATAGTACTGTGGTACTGCATACAGCTACTACATATTCCTTGTTGCATTGGGGTGAAGATAAGTTATGTACCAAATGTAAATAAACATAAGTAATAGTAAGTTAATTAAATAAAATTCCACACAAATCTATACATATCTAGTTATGTTAAGTACACAACTTTTCATGTAGGAAAGATGTTAAGTAATTTATAATGGAAATTAACGAATCAATAAATTGTGTGGTAAATCGTTCACAGTTGCATAATATTATTATTGAATCTGTTAAAGTCAATAATACCAGGTTAAGACCTTCTAATACCTGCTCAGCGAAGCGTGAATATTTTTTCAGAAATGGTTCAATGATGAGTAAAACTACTATTCATTTCAATTTCAGTCCTGTTTACGTTTTAAGAAGAAAAAGAAATGAAATCATCAAGACTTGATGAGAAATGAGTATGATTCATTATAAAATTCAAGTTTTTAAACTAAAAGCTAAGTAGACAGAAAAGAGCAGTAAAGTAGAAAAAACTTATCTTATTTATGTATGTATTAGGTATGTAAACAGTACAGTAATATCTAAGGCATGTCCTGATGGTCCATCCTTGATAATTCACCAATGAATCATGACCACATATCTATAGGTGTAGATTTACAACAGTCTCTCGTTTTCTACACTGTGTAATAATGAAAAATGCAGTTATAGGTAGGTTTTGGTAGGTATAAATATTACATAGGTACTCTTCAAGCACATAGGTGGTTTGGTATTTTTTATATGTTAAGTTACAAAAGCATTAAATATTGTTACAAATATATTATGGAGGTTTACATGGTCTGACTTTGTGGTTGTGGAGTACGATAGGTTGGTAGGCTGGTCATACATACTTGGATTCGATTTGTTGACCCCTTACAACAGCCAATGAAAACAGGGGTCTTACTGCGTCGTGAATGAAAATAAAAATATTTATCTCATCTACATTCTGGTTTGTAAAAATGTGCTGATTACTCCCCTTACAGAACTTAAAGAGGGTTACACAAGAGCTTCGTATTAAAAGCAACATCTGTGTTTTTTATTAATATGCTAATGCTAATTAAAGCTTTATCTTATTTCATAACATTTAAGCCGCTGCTACTGCTGGAGATAAACTGGAGTAGTTTCTCAAACAGTAGATTTTATACACACATAAAAAATTCTGAAATAATTGCATTGGTTCTTGAGTATAAATGAATTACATACAAAGATTAACAACTTTTGACATTCTCTGCCATAAAACCTTATTCGCCTTGGATAAAAAACGAACATTATTATGGTTCCATAATATTCTAGCATTGCACTACTAAATTATAGCGAAGAAAAGAGCTGAATCTGTCGAACTGACATTTAATTACATTGTTACGTAACCAAAAAGTTTATCCACCAGCAATTTTTAAACTAAGCAGATGTTGAAACACCACCGCCGCTAATAAACCTGGAGGTATGACTTAATTCTTTTTAAGAACATGTGCGATGAAGGATTAAGTAGTACCAAATAATTTATCTCTGTGTACCTCTGTATACATAATCTCTGGGCATACATGAGGGATGAATCGTTTGACAGAAGCAAATACGTCAATGCATGTAAAATGTGCACTGCCACTAACTGTGATGTATAAAGTAAACGGCAATGTCATTCAAAGTAAAAGAAGCTGTAGGAAGAATACACTGATAATAATGGACAGACGATGCGACCTCTTGAGAAACAGTGAGACAGCCCTCGAGAAGATTAACCTTTCTTATATTCCAAGAACCTACCATACATAACAGCTCCTGCTGGGCATATATAAACGGGTGAGACAAACATATTGGACCCTTAGTACTGTCAATCTTTTACTACCATCGTGTTGTGCTGCGATTTGACTTTTAATTTAAGTTTACACTTTTTAATACAGTGTTTCACTTCGTTGAATTAAATAGATACTACACTCGACTTATACGTAAAAATAACCTGATTCTTATAATTACCATTGAATTTTATTCAAGTAAGCATTTTGAAAAATTTATAATTTTATATACATTAATGTACATATATCCATCCATACAGTATCCGACCAAAAGATATCTACCATAGATTCTCATAATATGAAACATTTATAGTTTCATTTTTTGATTAGTGAGAAATTGTCTCAAAGTGGGGGTTGGCTTTTACAGATAATAAACATCTTTTTCACATATAATTCATTTTTCTTACATTCATTTTTCTTTGAACTTTTAATTTTAAATAAACTTGTTAATCTTATAAAGTGAGTATACTCTGACAATGAGTACTGTTGTGAAAATTCAATGATGGAATCTTTCAGTAGTCATTCATTCCAATGCATATGGAAACTTACATCCATTTTTATCTTAATTACAAACTTGAAGAGAGATTAATGTTGAAACTTGCCACATTATTGACGCAAATATCAACTTAGTGACAACTTTGCGAAATACGTAACTGCAATTGATAAACTAAGTAATTAATTCATTCTTCGTTTATATATATAAGATATATATAAATTACAGTATAAGAATACATACACTCATCCACAAATAAATCGTTTAATAAATGACACTTTTGTCCAACCTCGTTTAACACTTATCATTATCGCATTATGAATGTGTCTTACTCGTAAGTTATGGTTGTACTTTAAACTGTCATGTCATTATACACTGATAACAGTTCTTATTCTTCGGACTTCTGATGTAATTTTAATCAGGATTTCAGAACTTAAATAATTCCATTCGACTTTGCAAATGTGTACAGTTAGGTATAAAGATAAGAAGCTAGATAGATATATGTTGAGCAATTGTGTACAGGGACATGTATTTTCACAAACATATAATTGCTTGTAATAATTCGTGATAAAAGAGTAGATTTCTTTTGCCGTAGTAGAGGATTCGCTGAGAGAGATGTGGAATGACGAATGATTATAATCATTAGTTGATAATATTATGAGCATTTTTATCATGTCATTAGGAAAGTCGTAACTGCCGAGTTACACACAGTGCACTACGTCAATGATAAAGTAAAAAGAGCACAAGTTTAAAGTGTAGAAGTCAGAAGGCTTAAGGTTAATTAATAGTGAACTTTTGCAGATACAAAAGGTACACATAGAAACTTGCTAGGAGTAGAGAGATACGTTGAAGTACAAAATATATGCGCAGTAGGTAAATTACATTTGCATGAAATTATAGTGTCATTCGTTTTCTCCCTTCTTCTTCATCCTTCATTAGCATAATTACTTATCGTGCAATTGTTATTCTTTATTCTGTTGCAACTTTACACAGAGAGAAAATCATCATGAGTTCTACAAAGCTTGCTAACGGAGGAGCCCTCATTTTGACCAACATGGAAGCTAAACTTGCAGCTGTAAATCTGAACGACGAGGTGGATCATAGCGAGAACAAAGACTTGCACGAAAACATCATTAACAAATTCACCCATTTAAAGCAAAACACCACCGTGAAAAATCCGGCTGTTTCTCCTGACTGTGTTCCACTTGGAAAATATGGAAACTGTCATAACCCGTAAGATTTTATGTTACTGATATTACCACGCAATCGCTTTTTATTTGCACGTCCGCATTCTTTTATGCACTTCATGCACAAACTATTTTAGCACTAAATAACTAAAGTGTAAAGGCATGACGAGATTCTATGAAAGAATATTTATATACTCCTATTGTTTGCACATAGGTACACATACGAAGTTGTTGCCGAAAGCGCTCAATATATTCTTGACCGAACGAATCTCCGCCCGAAAATTGGCATCATCTGCGGCTCGGGACTCGGAGGACTGGCTGATCTTTTAGATGACAAACAAGACTTTCCCTACGAAAAAATCCCACATTTCCCCGTGTCAACAGTGGCAGGTCATGCAGGAAAGATCGTTGTAGGTCACATGGCAGATGTTCCTGTCATGTGTATGCAGGGTCGCTTCCACATGTACGAAGGATATCCCCTGTGGAAGGTGAGACTCATGATTTTTCCTTTCATATTTATAAGACTGCATTCATTCTACATGGAATGTGGTTATATACGTAGATAAAGCTCTGGTGACTCTAGTCATATTCGTGGCTGCATAAAAAATGAAGAAAAGTATAACTGCGACTTGAAATAAAATCATATAAAATGTGGAGTCATGTATACTTGTCGTAAAAGTAGCAGCTGATGTATCTGTCATGTTTAGAGATTATGTTCAGCAGAGATCATTACGTGTTTGCATTGAAATTGAAAAGATCAATAAGCAAAAAGTTGCAATCAATTCGTCCACCTCAGTTGGAGACTGTCTGGCAGACTAATAAAAGATTATGATTTGTAATTATTATAATCTTGCTATGAATCTTATCCTGTTGCTTGTACATTGATTGACAGAAACACGAAGGAAGTATCTTAGTTATGTACAATTTTACAATCTGCATTTTTGTAGTCTCTTCCAGTCTTCATCTATAATGTTACGTAACGATCCAATTAAAAGTGAGAAATAGATAATTGTTAATTGTAAGCTTGCGAAGTTGGAAGTACCTTCAAGACACTTCATTGTGTGCTGTAGGAAAATAACTCACAAATTATTACGACGTCCTTCAGCACGCGTCAAGTAAACTGCGCACGAACAACTTTTTCTTATACAGTTGCAAGTTGCAATAAGAATTATGCACAAAGTCCTAAAGATGTAAAAAGTGTTAGATAATTGTAAATTGGAACTTTTCTGTAGTTGGTAATGCTTCCTGCAACGTCAGACTCCTATACTCCTAGATCTGTGTGTATATTCACTGACTCTGACTATAGGAGTGGCTATATTTATCATCTATCGAGTCGAGTCCATTTATCATGTACAGTTGTTTTACTAAATCGGCAAAGTTCAATACTTACGTAGCTAATTTGCAAGATAAAATGGCAGTTCTCAATGCAAAATTGGAATATTCTTAATCTTGCCGTCAACTTTTCTAACAACCAGGCATGATAAAACCAATTTATATGCACGAGTACTTTTCTATGTGAAATCAATAAGACCCTTTCTAAAGGCATGATTATTATTCAGAATTCATTTTGGGAAACGGCAAAGATCAATTGGTTACAGATAAACGGGTAAAGTACTTACGGAAACAAGTTATGTACTTCTCAGTCGTCAACAAACCAACTCAGCTTAAAATTAGAATCCACCTCTGGGTAATTTAATTATTGCCACGGACGTGCTGAATGCTTTCGGAATACAGATGAATAGGACAGGGCCATAGGCATGTTATGACAATAGTTATACATACAGAATAGTATACATGGATTGTCAGTATAATTCTTGTAGGTACTCATTCCCGTAATAGTTCACTGTGAGTTTCAGTACCTTCTACCCCCACCCTATATACATAACTGCGTTCTATCTCTTTATGAATACAAATACTTCAAACTTCAATGCTATGAATTCCCAAAGCATATTTAACACGCGTTCTACAAATATAGATTGTGAATAACTACCTGAATACTGAAACCACTTTTCTTGATTCCCTAGTTCCCTTCTATTGTCTATTGACATGTTGTAAATGCAATTTTAATTTTATTTCGCATCCGTGTTTCTAACCAGGTATAACATTAGAAGGTAATGGTAATGAGCACAAGTGACCATAATAGACCTACAAGCAATAAAAGCTTTTCACAGTTCCAAATAGGTATTCAACTTTCACTCTATGTGGATTAAATTGAACTGTGAAAGCCTGCGGTCCTCCGGATTTCCAATGAATGTGTGATAATGATAATGCACGGATAATTACCATGGCTAATCTTTGTACACCTAGTATACTACAAGTTAAAAGAGTAGGATGTACTAGAGGTATATCGGTATATGCATTTATCATAACAGTAAAGTCTAGTCTAGACGTTAAGCTATTTCTGAGCACAAAGAATGCATGAATCATCATTTTTTTCTCGTTAAATTTCAGTGTGCAATGCCCGTTCGAGTTTTCAAGCTGCTGGGAATCGAAACTCTGATCGTAACAAATGCTGCTGGAGGATTGAACAAAAGTTTTAAAATAGGAGACATAATGATTATCAAAGATCACTTAAACCTTCCAGGATTTTCTGGTGAATCCGCCTTGCGTGGAGCGAATGACGATAGGTATACTTCGTAGTTTGTAACTACATTGTTTTGGAATACATAATTTTTTTCATGCGATAGTACCTATATATATATGCTATACCATACTGTCAGAATTAATATATATCTACTAATATATTCAGGATGGGTATTTTATACCACTTTGTACTTCGGCTAAGAATTGAAATTTCGAAGTTATGTTAACAAGTATTATTGATATTTTTTTAGATTCGGGCCCAGATTCCCTGCCTTAAACACAGCTTACAACCCCAAGTTAAGAATGATTGCCAAACAGGTAGCCACTGAATTAGGAATGGATTCCTTCATGAGAGAAGGTGTTTACACAATGGTCGGCGGACCATCTTATGAAACTATTGCCGAACTTAAAGCAATGCAAACAATGGGAGTCGATGCCGTGGGTAAGATTTTGGCAGATTTTGACTGAAATTTTATTTTGGTAGCTGTGAAACTATTTTTGTACTGTGCAAATTTTTCAATGTATGCATATTATAATTTTTTAGGAATGAGTACTATTCCAGAAGTAATTGCTGCCCGTCATTGTGGAATCCGTTGTTTCGCTTTCAGTCTCATTACGAACATTTGCATCACCGACTACGATTCTAAGGACGAAGCTAACCATGAAGAAGTCCAAGAAACAGCGGCTATGAGACAAACGGATTTACAAAAATTCGTTGTCAGTCTTGTTCCTGCCATCAGGCAAATGCAAAGGGATAACAAGTAAATCGATACCTACACGCATGAATTGAACAATCTGCAACAAAATGAAATTCGTTCCGCCATCCTTTCTATAATAGACATAACATAATGTTCAACCTTACTATTTTATTGATAAACAATGAAAGCAACTTACATTAGCAGTGTTTTGAATTGGGAGAAAGTTTTATAAATATTGCTATCTGTAGAGAAGCATTATTTTTTATCGTGACAACTTGAATCTCAACTCATTTAAATGTGTGCATCCATTGTTTCCGCATATTTTAAAGACTTTTAAATGTCATTGTCAACTGAAAGGATTTCCTATAATGTTTGTATTTGTAAATCTCATTACGTTGCAATTGCAATACAAATGTAGTCCACGATTTGATGACAATAAAAATAATATTTATTTAATAATTACTCTGAATCCATAATCATGATCTACCGCACTGCCATACTCTTGCCTTCTCTTGCGTGTTATGTATGTGTATATGTCGATTTTAAGTCAGTTTATCTGTACATAGCAATTGTAATGTAGTGATCTAAGATCTACCTAATAATAAAACATAATTATTTTTGAAACAATGTGCACCTTAGTACCTAGTATCGCATTCTACGATACACCTTCAAAAAGGCACCTTATTTATTTATTTATTTCATAAAACTAGAAATGTTTTTTATTTCATAAAACTAGAAATGCAATAGAAGCTCTTTTATTCATAATTAAATGTTTTACTATATAATATAAGCTCACATCTTTTTTAACTGAAACAGGAAAAGTGAGATTATGAATAAGACTTGAGTCAAGATATAATTAATCTACAAATAAGCTAAAATGTTACATAGACCATAGACCTGTGGTTGTATGAGTTGTTATGCTTATTTACTGCGTATACTAATCATATTCTGACAGACCATTTTTCTGTTGACAATTTGTTGTATATATGAATTTCGAACAGTTTTGAACATCCACACAAGTGAGCAATTTATAAAAAGAGCAGAAAGCTCAATTTGATATTTCAAATCTGCTCACTAAATAGCTAATCTAATCTCTAATCTAATCTAAGTGAATCATGAAACTACAAATGGATGGACTTTTGTTTGTCTAAAGAACCTAATTGTAAGTATTAGTAATGTAATTTATAGATGTTTCGGTATTTGTAGGACGCGACGCTATACGAACGAACGGAGCGGACGGAGTGTCTTAAGAAAGATTTGGTGTTGCAAAGAGAGCGACGAGCGAGCAAGTTGTAAGTGTCAAAAGCGCTAAAAAGTGTAGTTTCTTCCAAACAGGCGGGTAGGCTAATTAAGAATCACGTAAGAATGTAAGTTTCCTTTTTCATTCACTTTTGTCAGTTTTTTAAGTTTTATTTAACAATTATATTGGTGGATTACTAAATCCTTGTTACATTTATGACTTACATTTACTAAACTGACTTGTGTATACGTAATGGCGATTTATTATTATAATCTAAACGGTAAACACCTAAATCTTTGTTTTTGTGTGAATGTGAATTACAGCTTGGAATTGGAGTGAAGAACTGCTATACGAAAAACAGAAAAATGGACGGTGAATCTAGTGACAAAAGCAAAACTGCAAAGGATATTTTTGACGAGGCTTTAGCCAAGTATGCAGAAAATCGTAATGAAGATGTAACTATCTTCAGTAGCATTCCAGAAACTTGTAAAACAACATCTTGTTATGTCGGTATTGATGAAGCTGGAAGAGGACCTGTTTTAGGTAAATAAAATATTTTATTTGCAAACCTGATAGATGTAAGGATGAAAGCATTCATTCAGCTTTATAAAAAGTTTAAGAAATCACTATAAGTTAAGTAAGAGTTACATTAACATTACTGATATAATATTTGATCTTTAGGTCCAATGGTTTACTCCATATTTTGTTGCATTGCTGATACTGACATTATCTTGCAAAAGGAATCTAAAGGAACGTCCATGAATAAAATCGAAGAAAACCCTCCAACGTTGCTGGACAAAATCAGTAAACTCAACGATTCCAAACAAGTGAATGAAAAGACAAGGGAAGAAATATTTGACCACTTTTCTGAATTGGACTACATAGCGTTTGGAATTAAAATTATTGCACCAGCTCAAATATCGCAAAAGAGCTATCGCCGACAAAAGCTTAGTTTGAATGAAATTTCGCATAACGCAGCAATTGAATTAATCGAGGGGTTTGCTGATCGAGGGATTAAAATGACTAAAATATATGTCGATACGGTTGGTCCTATGGATAAATATCAGGTAAGCAATCTACCTGTCCAACATTGCACATTGCACATTACATAAATTCCCGACCAACCAAAATTAGTTGATGTCATAATTAGGACATAAACTAAAGTGTATTAAATCATTGACATTTTGACATTGTTTCATTTATAGAAAAAATTGGAAGCCACTTTCCCAGATCTGCGTTTCAAAGTGGATACAAAAGCTGACTCCAAATACAAACCGGTTAGTGCTGCTAGTATCTGTGCTAAAGTGACGAGAGACCATGCTTTGAAGGACTGGACATTTTCAGAGGGTGACAACGTCAAAGTCGGACCTACCGGTTGGGGTAGCGGCTATCCTGCAGGTACTAGCAAGCTTAAAACGCATACTAATTAATGCCTGTCTGTCAATACTAATGAATTAACGTATTTTACAGATCCCGTAACTAAAAAATTTCTAAGAAATAATATCGACCCAGTTTTTGGATTTCCAAACATCGTTAGGGATAGCTGGTCAACTGCCTCTTCTCTTTTAGAAAAATCTGCAGTTAAAATTAAATGGTACAAATAGTAAAAAAACTTTGCTAATTAATCCCATCAACTATAAATGATACATACATTGTATTGCATACCATTTCTTTTTCTTTAGGGAGTCTGACGAACCTGATGACGATGTTTCAACTCCAAAAATTTCAAAATTCTTTGCGAAAAGTCAAAAAGGTGATGCTGACGGAGTTGATAGTCCAGCAATAGTCTCAATCTCAAACAAATCTCTATTTTTTTCATACCGAGGTCTTGAGCAAACATCCACGATATTTTAAGTTAACTAATTCTAAAGCTAAGTTACAGAAAACTTTTCTTTACATCAGCTATGTCATTTTTGATGGGCAAATTACTTTTCAATTTTTATTGAGTTTGATCTACTTGTACTCTGTAAGTGTAAAACATTTGTATAATTCACTTAAGGTACTGTTGTTTATATTTCATATAATTTAGTGACATATTACCCTTTGTTAAATGGATACTACTTCTGCCCTAAGTATGTTTTCGAATAAACTCACGTCAATGTTTTAACAGTTCGCACATGTCATTTAATTTAATTGTATATTGGTTTTCCACAGAAAAGAAAATGGCACTGTCACAAATTACTGTAATTTACTACTGTAATTGTAATTCTAAGTATATAACACAGTATACTTCTTCGCTTCAGGTGCTAGCGAAATTAACGATTGTAAAATTGCAATTTAGCAGCAATCATATGAGGTTGTTGTTTACGTATGTATATTTTTATAATTTGCCCATTACGATAACCCCACATCGCTTCAAACATAAGAATTATCGTTTACTGAAGTTACTATTCCTATCTATTATTTGTTCTCAGTCAGTTACCTTCAGTCTGGCTTTTGTGTGGTATACTACATCGTCTTAAATTATTAGACAAAATGTCCGTTTTCAAATATTTCACAACAAAACTACAAGCGATTTTTTCCACAAAAGAAGACAATTCCAACAGACATTCCTCGTTTACTCTCTACTCCTATGTGGTATATTCAGTATCCTATTGGAATAACATTCCCTATTGTTGGAATTTCAAAACAAATCGCATGGAGTTCACTAATTCGAAATTCTGTTATTATATGTGGTTACTTGGCATTGCTACGCAATGGACTCACACTGTGGTGTACACTACAAGATTGCTTTCACACAAAACAGAACTTATGGATTCAGGATCGATATCTGCAAAACAG